>MDKI01190009.1:0-16684 GCA_005239505.1 Nicotiana paniculata
ATATGGTAATAAAAAATACACGTTCATTCATACATACACTTATGAGCATAACACAACGGATTTGTTGGTTTTTCATTTTTGGCAACCTAAACATAAATCTAAAATTCTCATTAATTCTGAAATGGATTGGCAAGGCAAAATCATGCTACTTTCAGAACTTTTATGATTTCTTAGAAAAAAGATTGAACTTTAGGCAGTGTTATTAATTTTTGAGACAGTGATTCTTATCAATTTAAAACAAATTGATCTCATGTTTCTAAAAGCTTAAAATTCACATGTATGGATACATTGATTTTCCCAGATTTTATAAGACATAGGATAATCTACTGATTCTATTCATGTTGAATTTCTACTGAATTTGAGATAACCATTTTTTCCTAAAAATCCAAACGGGGTGTTTATACAAATTTTAATATATGTCCTTTTGTCTAACATCATTTGCAGAACAGACAAAATTGTAAACTCGAAATGTTAGGGACATGAATAAAACTGAAATTAAACATACAATCTAGTCTTAAATTACATTACAATGAAAAGCTAACTAAATACAGAGGAATTATAACTTGACTGCCGCTATACACTTTCCAGAATTAAAGAAACTAAAAATAAGATTCTAACTAATTTGCTGACTTGAAACTCCCTTGAGGCCTTACGTTTGAGCCTTCTCTTTGTAATCTGTAGAACACCCCCAATATAATTAAGGTGTTGTGCAACTACCAAAACAAAACTGACCATGAAAAGGTCAGTTTTAATCCTGATATTGCGTGTGTTTAAACCATACTATCTGGCAGAATTGTTTATGCGCTTTCTCATTGAATATGATCATAAAAGGATCAACTCAACTCCGGAATGTCATTTTCATACTTTGGACTTTCAGTTCATATTAATTCCTTCACTTGATTCTTTAGGCATTTTAAGAGGATAAATCTGACCATAATAAAGTATTCAGATTATTTCCTCTAAGGAGCCCTTGATTATCCACTTTATATCCGTAAAGGGTGATTTTCAGCACCCTAGGCTACTGTTTATGCACTACCTAGGGGTGAATTTTACTACTAAAGAGTCAGATTCATATACCCAAGCGCTAATACTAACATAATTCTAAACTCTATAGGAACTTTGCTTATCTAGGCATTTTTAGAGGATGAATCTGACCATACAAGGGTTCAGATTCTCACTATAATGCCCTTAACAACTACATACTTTATACCCTTTTTGAAGGGTAAACTTCAGCCATTTATACTACTTTTGTGCACTATCATGGGGTGAATTTGACCTTTAACAGGTCAAATTCATCTACCCCTAGTGCTAGTACTAACCTATCTAGAGACTTGCTTGTTGAATCTCTTTATTGACCAAAGAGACTCAATTGAAAGCATATTTTCTGCACACTTATAGAGAGAACCTGACCATAGCGAAGGTCACATTCTACAACTTAATGCAGCCTTATTTTTTAGGAGGTAGAACTACGAGTATTAACTACATTTATATACCTATAATTTGAAATAAACAAAATATACCAGAAAAGAAATACCAACAGTAGGACTACATTTATCACACTCATAAACTCATTACCACACCCACATTGTCACATTATATAGAGCAGAAGAAAAGAGTTTCAGACATCAAAACAAACAGCTTATAATGAAAAGAAAATGACAATTTCAAATCAACATTTCATTGAGAACGGATAAATGGCTACATACCTTCTTTAAGAGTAAAACAACAAAAAACTTGACCAAATAAAGGTCAAGTGTAGGCAGTAATCGAAAGGAGAATGTCAGCAACAACAAACAAGAAAACCAGAGGAAAAACTAGTCCAACAAGAATACACCCAGAAATCTTGAGTATGAATGTTTGGAAGAAAACCTCCAGAAACCCAAAATTCAGAAAAGAGAAGATAGCAGCTGAACTAGGCCATCTACTTATGAGTTTGTTTTCCAAAAGGAAATCAAATTTTTCTAATAATACTGTTCTTTTTCATAACATTTTAAATGGAAAAAGTATTTCTGAATAGGGAGGATTATGTATTCCAGCAGCTCAAAAAGTGTCAAAAATATCCACTTCATGTCTAGAAAGAGGGTCTATTTATAGGATATTTGGGAATGGGATCTTCTTTTGAATATTCCCTATCCAAAGCTCAAAAATAGCACTCAATAGTACATAAGGCAGTTGTCAACCCTATCTTTGGGACAGGTGCCCCTATTCTAGAATTTTCCTCTTTAGAAAATACCATTTTAACCTAAGAGCCTGATTTCCTAAAATGAGTTACCTAATGTACCCCTTAGAGTCCATGAATTTACCATTGCGTAATCAAGGTTAATCTCACTTGGGTTATTATTGAAAGTTTGGTTAGTTAACCTTAGTTATGTTCTTTATTCAACCATTAGTTGTTCCTAACTATGGTTGAGTCAAAACTAGTTAAAGGTCAATTGATTAAGTGCCTAGGGTTGATTTCATACTAGTTACCTAGGTTTAGGTTGACTAATAATCAGTTTAATTAAGCTCAATTGAGACGAATCTTGATTTTTATACTTAGGTTAGTTGAATCAACTTGATTAATCAATTGACTTAGCTGATTAAAAGACTTATTATGAAAATCAATAGCTCGCTAAGTTAATTTGTTCGAACAATTTTATTAAGATTATCTAGTTGATTAACTTTACTGAGTGATTAACTTTAATCTTAAGTGAAGTCACAAATCAGCTATCCTACTTTTAAGCATCAAGCATGATCAAATTCCTAATGACTTGGTTAATTAAATCTAAATGACTGACTAAAGTTGGATTAAGATTAGCAGCTAACCAATGTCAGGTTTAAGGTTAGTTAACTTTATTAATCACGATTTTAGATACACATGACATTTACGCAGTTGGGATGGGGGTAGCATTCAGGTGACAGGGTCCAAACAAGACAAAATCGCATTTTGAACAAGTAATCAAACAAAGTGTACAACAAAAGACCATGGCTAACAGTCAGCTTCAGGGAACAAACAGAATCCTAAACAAGACTTGAATTCAGGGCATTGATATCAAATATATATTAAAAAAATGCATACAGAATTCAAGCTAATCGATTTAGACCTAAAATAGTTGTTACATAATCAACTCATGTATTCAAATGTTTACCTAATCAGACAGAACAAACAAATACTAAATGAGAGCAACAACATATTAATGGAAGGCATAGACAAAAAACAAAGACGTATTAACAAAATAAACAGACGGTAAACACACATGTTCTGATTTTCTTTGAGAAATTAAGGTTGGAAGATAAAAGGGGGGGGGGTACTAGTGAAGGGATTTCGGACAGATTTCGGCGACTTGCCGGAACTTGGTCGGTCTCGGACGAGTTTGGAAATGGTCCAAACCCACATGATTCGATAGCACTCAACAAGAGCTATCGACTCATGCCGGTGTGACCCACTGGAGGTCTTGGAATCAACTCGTAGAGGAAGTCAGCTCCTTTTGGATTTTCAGATCTGAGATTGGTCGAAACTGGGCGGTTTTTTGGGGAAACTGGTTGTGGGATGGGATTAAGGGGGAGGAGAAGGTTATAGGGTGAGAGTTTGGGGTCGATTGGTGGAGGTCCGGTGGCTAGAAGGCGGCGGAATCTGGTGAGGTGGCTAGGGTTTGCGAAGGGTTAGAGAGACAGATGAGAGAGATAGTCTGTGTGGGTGTTTGGGAGGTGAGTTCTGAGGGGGGTGGGGGCGTGTTAGGACAAATTTATAGTGGGTGTGAGAGGGGTTCCCAGTCGTTCGATCTATCTTGATCAACAGCTGGGATTTTCTCTTTCAAATGAAACGAGGTCGTTTTGGGTGGTGTAAAGGGCTGGCCGGATTGGGCTCAATTGGGCTGGGGGTGTAGTGTTACTTTTGTGCCTGGGCAAATTAGCCCAGGTCCGATTTTAATACTCTAGGGTCAATTGGACTTAAATTAATTTAATTAACACTAATTCTAATTAAATTCAAAAATGTGATAATTAATTCTGACCTTATTTTCGTCAAATTATAAACTAATTAAGAATAAAATAATAATTTAATATTCAAATCAATAGTTCGTTAGATAAATGACTAAATTGATTATTTAACCATTAGCTCACATTATGTCAATTAATCGTATTTTCGTCATCAATTAATTAAACCAATTATTAAATAGTATATTAATTAGCTCTAATTGTATTTTTTATCTAATTGAAAAGAAAAAATTTACTTAACGAGTGAAAGAAAAAAAGTGGAATTATCAATTAACACTGGCAATTATTTGAAGGATAAATTTTGTAATTTCCTAAGAATGATTAAGGTTATGCACCTAATTATGCATTTTTTAAAGTTAGTTATCAATTTTATAGGATGAATTATGATTATGTAATGCAAAAATAACTCACAATTAATCACTAAAATTCAACAGGTATTGGGAAAATTAACTTATTGTATCGAATTTGTAGGAGCATATGGTGGGTAAAAATCACATGCTCAAACCTATTTTCTGAAAAAAGTTCATATCAGTTGCGTGAGTTGAATAGTCCCTTCCTAAGTCGTTTCTTATTATCATGTTCGAGTTATGACCTATTGGTGCGATGTGGTATCATGTGAGGTTGTTAGTCATGTTTGGGGTGATTTGTTGTCTGAGCAGTTCATACTGGGTGAGACAAGATTTTCGGATCAGGGATCAGTGTGATACGGTTATGTGAAGTGTATATTAAAGAACAAATACCGTTATTCAGGTTCATAACGAGGTGATGATTCTAATCAACATGAGATATTCAATGATTTGTTAACTCTGCAGTTGGGTATGAATTTCTACACATCTCCTCTGTTGTGGTGGTATCATCAGCATTATAGCAGGATGTATGTATATATATCATGAGGTGCATTGGGAGCATCAGATTCGTGGAATTTTGTCTATTAAGGTTCATGGAACGTCATTGTGGTTATATGATGAATCTTGCTGTGCATGGTGCTAATTCAGCAAAGTTATGCAGTCATGTTTTGGCATGTTGTGTGGTAGTCGATACAGTGTTTATATGTTGGAAGTAGGCCTGGCAGAGAATTTCAAGTGTTGGAACTAGGTTCTGAGCTTATTATAAGGATAAAAGAAGAAATCTTCATATTTGATCAAGCTAATGTACTCAACTGGGTTGTGGTAGCACGGGCAGGTGCTCGAGGTGTTAAACAATGATTTCAGATAACTCCAGAGCAGTTCTTAGCACGTTCGAGGACGAACGTCAACTTAAGTGGGGGAGAATGTAACGATCGGACCGGTCATTTTGAGCTCAAGCGCTTCGTTCAGCGGTTTAAGGTCGTGATCAACTTCATTTTAGGTATTATGACCCGTGGGTGTGGTCGGAATAGAATTGTAGGGAGTTGAGAGTTGGTTTGGAAAGAAATTTCTCATTTCAGAAGCCTTAAGTTGGAGAAATGGGCTAATATTGGAATTTTGAGTAAACGACCTCAGAATCAGGATTTGAGGGTTCTTGCAGCTTCGTATGATGATTTCGGACTTGGGTGTATGTCTGGATCAGGTTTTGGATAACCCGAGAGCGTTTTGGTGCATATTGTGGAAGTCAGCATTTTTGAAGAAATTTCCTAAGTTTGGCTTGAAGCGCATTTCAGTTATGTTGATGTCCGTTTGGAATTCTGAATCTGGGAATAGCTCCGTATGGTGATTCTGGAGTTGGGAGCGCCATCGGAAGTGATTTTTGATGTCTGTAGGTCATTTTGAAGTCATTTGGCTAAAGATAGAAATTTGAAGGTTTTTGAGAAATCCGACCGGAAATGAAAATTTTTATATGGATGTCGGAATGCGATTCCAGAAGTTGGATCAGGTCCGTAATGTCGAATATGACTTGTGTGCAAAATTTGGGGTCAATCGGATGTGATTTGATAGGTTTCGGTATCGAATGTAGAAGTTTGAAATTTGAAAGTTCATAAATTTTGGATTGGAGTGTGATTCGTGGTTTCGTCATTGTTTTATGTGATTTGAGGTCTCGAGCAAGTCCGTGGGATGTTATGGGACTGAGTTGTGTGATTGGACGCGGACCCGGGGGCCTCGGGTGTGTTTCGGGGTGGTTTTGGATCATTTCGGGATGCTTTGAGATGGCTGATTCTGGTGTTGTTCTTCGCGTTCGCAAGGATCCCTTCGCGTTCGCGAAGAATAATTTGTCATCAGGGACTATGCTCTTCGCGTTCGCGAACAGTGTCTCGCGTTCGCGAAGAAGAGAAATATATGTTGCACAGGTCTGACTTCAGAGGCTCATATCTCGCAATCTATAAGAAACTTTGAGATAATGTAAAACATAACATTTATAGCCCTTTGTCTCTAGTTTCTGGAAAAGTAAACCATTTAGCATTGGTATTTGTGTACAAAGAGATATGGCTGCAACACTACAGGGTGTCCGGGAAGATGAAGAACAAATTTGAATTGCATAGGGCTGGCTTGCAGCTTATATATCGAAATCTATAAGGAATTGGGAGATGACCAAAGCATGAAAGTTGTATATCTTGGAGTCTAGTTTTCAGAACAATAAACCATTTGTTATTTGAAGTTTTTGTGCCAAATGTTATGAACATTCTACTAGAGTCTGTCTTAGAATTGTTTGGAATTTGCCTTTCGAGATTTTTGTTCTTCACGAACACGAGGGTAGGCCCGCTAACGCGAGTGCCTGGCAGTGTTTAAGTTTTCAAAAAATGGGTTATGCTCATTTCATCTCATATTCTCCATTGGAGACGACCTAGGGGTGATTTTGGAGCTCCGTCTTCATTATCTATGTCAAGGTAAGTGATTCCCACCTATTTTAAGTTAAATACTTGGATTATGTATATATTTAACATGGAAATTCATGGAAAATTAGTGAAAACTTGGGATTTTGGGAGAAAACCTAGAATTGGTAGGTTTGAATTTTTACCATGAATTCGAGCATGAAAATTAGAGTAAATTGTATATTTGAGTTAGTAACGCTATGGGTAGGGTATATCTTCGAGAAATTTTGGATTCCGGCGGGAACGTGGGCCCGAGGGAATTTTAGTCATTTCACTAAGCGGAGTTGGGAAAGTATATGATTTGAAATTGTTGCAAATATTAGAGTATATTTTCATTGGTTTGTCGTTGTTTGGCTAGTTTCGGAGCGTTGTGCGACGTTTGGAGTCATCGGAAGGGCTTGGAGGCCGGTTAAGGAATTTTGGAACGAGGTAAGTCTCCTTTATAACTTTTTGAGGCGGATTTGTCCCCATAGGTGAACTAATTAATGATGCGATACTATTTGCGGGGGCTACGTACGTACGGGGTAGCGGGAGTCCGTGCGTAGCTACTATTATACTTGTGTCCGGGTAGCCTAGGACCCACTAGCATGCCTTACCTATTATACATGTGATCTTGTTTGTGATATTAGAATGCTAATATAACCGAAATTGTAATTCAATGACTAAGGAAGATTAGAGTTTATTTTCCTAAACCATCTAAAAATAGAATTGATTTCCTTCGCGGGCTATTGTATTTCCGGATAAGGTTGTATTATCAAACATTATAAAAAACTTGGCAAGTGAATTTCAAAAAGTACTTTAAACACTATTTTATGGTTTTTAAAAGAGAAATCTGTCATCTACTTGAGTATTTGTTTTCCCGATGTATTTGGGGTGGACTATTGATTGTGCCTGACTGCATGTGACCGCTTCGAAATTTACATTCCGCGAGTGGAGTGTTATTTCCCCCACTCTCATGGGAGTAGGTCGTACTCCACGAAGGATTTAAATTGTGCTTTTGGTATGGGCCGTTCGATCCTCGGTAGCGCATAAACATGATTATTATATTGAGAGGTGCACTTATGGGATGGGCCGTTCGATCCTCGGTAGTGCACAGAGATGATTATTATATTGAGAGAGAAACTTTTGGTACGAGTCGTTCGATCCTCGGCAGTGTATAGACATGAGTATTTTATTAAGAGGTGCAATTTTGGTACGGGCCGTTCGATCCTCGGCAGTGCACAAAGTTTATTATTATGACGGCTCAGGCCGGTTGTCCTTATCACGTATGCGCATGCTAAATTGTTAAATGTTTTTCATGGATTGTTTTTTAAAACTTACAAGATATTTTGGGGAAAACAAAGAGAAAATTGTTTATTTAAAATATTTGGGGGGAAATGACGAAGTGGTAACTGTTTATTTATTCCCAGTATTTACTTGGATTTCAGTGCCTTATATATATTGCTGCTTTACTACCTTAACATGCCTACCGTGTTCATCTTATGCTATTAATTAATTTGCTGGCACTAAGTGAGTGTCTTATTCGACCTCTCGTCACTACCTCTCTGAGGTTAGGCGGGTGACTTATTGAGTACACGTTGTTTTTGTACTCATGCTACACTTGATGTGCATTTTATTGCACATGTACTTTCATAGCAATGTGAAGGATTCAGAGACTTAGGCGAGTTGCATCATCCGGAGGCAATCCGCAGCTGGCAGAGTCTCCCTCGTAGTGTATTTATTTTTATTTTAAATTTCCTTGTCCAAATTTGTATTTCGGACAGGCTTTGTGATGATTGTATAAATTCTTAGAAATTGCTCATGTAATTGTGACACCGGGTTCTGGGATGAGTTGGGATATATTGGCTAAAGTGTAATATTCAAATCATTGTTTTACTTAACAAATTTTATTTGGTTAGTATGTAATAAAGCGAAAGGAAATGTTTTTTTTCACAATTGTTAAAATCGGGAATTATTTAAATTAATAAATGATTGGCTTGCCTTACAATGATGTCCGGATCCATCACGACCTTATGAATTTTAGGTCGTGACATTATACGGAGCTTGGTAAAGATGGGCATTTCTGGGAGGTGGAGCTCGGTTTTGTGTATAATATTGTGGCTGCGTGTTAGGTTGCACGTTCATCACCGCATAGGGAGGCGGTGCCACGACATAAGCAGCATCTTGATTGGGATAATTGTGTTGTGGAACCTTAGGATGCATGTATGACTGGTTGAATGACCTACGGTCTCCGCTCAAGCTGGAAGCCATCATGGCTCCATCTTCTTTCCCGTTTTTATTCATCAAACCCTCTGAACCATTTTGAACGACTTGTGATGTGTCCTTAAAAGAAAAATGACTCAAGATTCGACGCGTTTTTAAAACATTTTCGACCATCTCCCCAATGTTGATAGCCTCAGGGAACGACTTACCCATAGCGGACATCATGTTCTGGAAGTAGTCCGCCTCTTAGGCCAGTAGGAAGACCACAACCATTTCTGCTTCGCCCATTGGAGGCTTTCCCTTGGAAGCTTTCTCATGCCATTTGATAGAATATTCACGGAAACTTTCCCCGATTTTTGGTTTCAAATTGGACAAAGAGTTTTTGTTGTGATCGACGTCCACATTATACTAGAACTGGCGGAAAAAACCTTGGATCAACTCTCCCCACACATGTTAATGGGTGATTTCTTGATCCATATACCACTCGAAAGCGATTCTGATGAGGATTTCTCCAAAATAGGCCATTAGCAGCTCCTCTTTTCAACCAGCACCTCTCAACTGGCTACAATATCATTTTAGATGAGTGAGCGGGTCTCCGTGCTCGTCGTACTTTTCAAATTTTAGCATTTTGTAGCTAGCCGGCAAGTGAACATGGGAAACATACACAGGTCGGAGTATGGGACACTCTTTTCGCCACTCAGGCCTTGAATTTTTTCAGGCTTTCTTCCAGGCTTTTCATCTTCCGAGCCATTTCCTCCACTGAGAAATAATATTCCAATGGTTGAGTAAATGAGTATGGGGTCACGTATGTTATTTCTTGTTGAAACTATGGACCTTGAAAGGTGAACATTGGAGGCTCAACATACAATTGTGGTATAGTTGGTTGTGTTGTGGTGTAGACTGGTGTTGGACCGTGATAGTGAACATTGGAGGCTCAACATATGGCCTGGTATATTTGGTTGTGTTGTGGTGCAGACTGGTGCTGCAGAGAACATAGTTGGCAGTGCCTTTGAGGCCGGCGCTTGGGGAGAACCATAGAAGGATATTCGGGACCGCTAAACGGCATTAGAGGGTACCCGCATGGAATAAATAGATTGGACATAGGAACATTGGTAGCCCCACCTGATCTCGGGATCAACTCAGGGAACCCAGGGATTGCACTTGGCGGTTCCCTACCATTAGACCACGTTCCTACATTTCCATCATGCGGAGATGCAGCATCCTATTCTCTTCAGCAATTGCTGATTCTGGTTGTGGAATAGTCGATGTTGGGCCATCCTCAGGATTGATAATTGGTAGATGACTGTCGAAGGACATAAGAAGTTTGCCTTTAGATCTTCTAAAGTATGGATGAGAAATCAGATTACCAACAAAACCAACCACCTGAACAGAACCTGGCTAATTTGCACATACCAAAACCTTGTTAGTTTTCAGACATTTAAATATAGGAAATCACATGTTGGGATGCAATACACCTAACAGTTAAATGCTTCTACCATGTGTTTGAATGGTTTCTTGTTTTATCCTGACCAGTAAATGTCCCTTTTCACTCTGCACCTCTTTTCTTTCATTTCCACTCTCCTTTTCTATTTTTCTTATTTTTTTGGATCTTTCACATCTTGATTTTTCCTCTTTTTGTTGTTTTCGCTCTTTGTTTTTCCATGTTATTTTTTGTCACACTTTTCTTTCTTTTGCACTCAATTTTCTCTCTTTCTTTCTTTTCTTTTTTTTCGGTTTATTTTTCACTCAATTTGTTTATCCTTACTATCGAATCCGATGAGGATTGCCTACGTATCACGACATCGCATGAATCAGATCACTACGTAGTTTAGGAAACAAATGGATCCTAATCATAAAATAATTTGGATTTTGGGTTTTGAAAAAAAAAATCGAAAGAAAGACTTCTAAAAATTCTTTTACATTTGTTTTGAACCTAGGGAACTTCAAAAGTAAAAAGAAAATATTTTTGTTTTAATTTACATTCGTTTTCTCTTTTTCTAAAGAAGAAAGAAATATTTTTGAATTTTGAATGTTGCCTCTGAATTTACGAAAGAGGGAATTTACGAAAATATTTCGGATTTCTGAGATTTTAAAAAAAAATTATGAAAGTACTTCTAAAGAAAAACAAAAATATTTTTGGACTTCAATTTTTTATTTTTTATGACATTTACGAAAGAAAGACTTCTAAAGAAGAAAAAGAATATTTTTGGGTTTTGTTTTTCTGATTTGTTTTTTTAATTGTTGGGAAAAATACTTCAAAATAAAGGAAACCGTATTTTAGATTTTGATTTTTGATTGATTTTTTTATTTTTATTTTTCGTATGAAAGACTTTGGAAAGAAGGAATTATTTTTTTGGGTTTAAAAATTTCTTTTTTTTCTAAGGAAAAGCTTCTAAAGAAAAAACTATAAGAAAATTCTTTTGGACTTTTTAAAAAATTTAGGCCGGAATCGATGAGGCTTGCCTACGTATCTCACATCCGGTGAAATCATACTTGCATAGCTCGGTCAATTTTGACTTAATAGGGAAAACATGACTTTTTGAAAATATTGGCTTATTTTCTTTCTCTTTTTTTCAAATTTTCAGTAGAGTTTCGAGATTTTTCAAACACCTGGATTTTATTAGGAACCGAGTAAATTTCTCTCTGCATCGCTCTTGGTTTTTCTTTCCCTATTCTAGAATCCGGTCAACGTGGAAGAAGAAATAAACATATGCACAAGTAGCACGTAAAAATGCATCAGGATGATCTTTTATATTCGGTACACTTATCCTAGACAGACTCAACCCCTGTGTTGAGTCCCCAAAGTCAATTGCACGTGATAAAAACAAACATTCCTACTAGGGATCCGGCATGAGGCTATGTTACGCTAGGTTTAAAACCTGGGGTGTGTTGTTCTAGACCGGGCTTACCCGAGCAGAAAACTCGAGTCGGGGGGAGGGGCAGTTTACCGGGAATACAGAAGCTTCATCGGCTTTGCAACTTATCTGATCGTCATTCTAAAATTGGGGGTATGACTCTAATGGAAAAGAAGTCATGCAAAGCGCACACTCCCTAGAAGATTTAGAAGACTCAGAGAGAATAAGGGTGTCGTAATAATTTTATATACAGTTCACGCAATATCAAAGCGGTAAAAGGACACAATTGGCACATTAGGATCAAACAAGTAATATCAGACAATCACAAGAAACCCAAGTATAACAGTTATTCTAAGCTCGAAAACCCTAAACAAGAGATTCTGGGTTCTTTTCCTAACAAAGTCGCCAAAGCTATCACACCTCCTTTTTCCAAGGAATAGGGAGGTTTCCTATTAAAGTAATATTATTCGAAATAGGATTATTTATTTAGTTTAGAGTCGCCACTTGGAATAATTATTATGGTGTCCCCAGTCACCGATTTATTTTAAAATTCCAAATCGAGGAAATTGACTCTTATTTATGATCCACGAACATAGAAGACCGAGTAAGGAATTTTGTTAACCCGGGAGAAGGTGTGAGGCACTCCCGAGTTCCGTGATTTTAGCACGGTTGCTCAACTATTAGTAATTGATATAATTATCTGATTTGTTACATGTTTAAAATGTATTGTGCATTTTTAGTTTCTAACTGCTTTTAATCATTTGTTTAACGCTTTTAGTATTTATGGAGTTCTTTTGGAAAAAGTTACGATGTCGTGCACTCATTTTTTTGTACATATTACGAATCGCATCACGTGAAACGCACTCGCAATTTACAATATGTTTTGTCACGACCCAAAATCCATAAGGTCGTGATGGCGCCGAACATCATTGTCAGGCAAGCCAATTATTAATTAATTGAAATGATTTCCTGTTTTAGCATTTATGAAAAACATTACCTTTCACTTTATTACATAGTAACAACATAAAATCCGCTATGAAACTACAATGGTTTAAATAGTCCTATTTTAGCAAATATATCCTAAGACATCCTAGAACCCGGTGTCACAAATACGTGAGCAATTTCTAAGAATTTTACAATTTCTACAAAGCTTGTCCAAAATACAAGTGGAAAAGGAAAATTAAAATAATGTAATACAGTATGAGGGAGACTCCGTCAACTGCGGATCGCCTCCGGATGATGCAGCCCGCCTAAGTCTCCAAATCTGCCACATCGCTATGAAGGTACATGTGCAATAAAATGCACAGCAAGTGTAGCATGAGTACAAAAACAACATGTACTCAGTAAGTCGCCCACCTAACCTCAGAGAGGTAGTGACGAGAGGTCAAATTAGACACTTGCTAAAGGTCAATTTAGTATATTCAAGTGTGACGCTAAGCATGATTATCATAGGCAATTTATTAAAATCGGGAATAAATAATATCAACTCTTTCCACATTTAACACTTTAAATATTCATCATATTAATATAAATTAATCAACATGGGTGATTTGATCAAATAACATATAATCAACCGAAAGGAACAACTTCTTCCAAAAATCGTTAATAACTTTAAATCTCTGTAATTTTAGTTGACAACTTACAATTTCAGGCTAGTAATCAGGCAAAATCACAGCAAATACGCAGTAAATATCATGCGCAAGCAATGCCGAGGGTCGAACAGAGTGGACCAACAATAATAAAATGTGCACTGCCGAGGGTCGAACGGCTCGAACCTAGATGAGTCTATTTGCCCCGCTCGCAAATCGATCATGCGACGCGGTTATACATAATTACAGGGTTATCCTGCTCGTGAATCATACATGCGACTCAGGTACCCGTAGATACACATATTCACACAATAAGTCCACATTTTTATCAAGAAAGAATTTTCTCAGGAAAGTGGTAAAATTCTTCTTAAAGGAACACAAGAAATAGCATTTAAATCTTTGTTTTGAAACTCATTTGCCAAGTTTAATAATATTCAATAATATAACCTTATCAGGTATACATTTATCCACGAAGGAAATCAATTTTCTTTCTAGATGATTAAGAAAATGAACTCTAGTCTTCTTAGATATTCAATTACTATTTTGATCATATTAGCGGTCTAATACTACTGGCAAGATCACAAGTACGACAAATAAGGCATGCTGGTGGGTCCTACTCTACCCAGACATGACATAATAGTAGCTACGCACGGACTCCCGTCACCTCGTGCGTACGTAGCCCCCGAAGATAATAGCACATACTTAATTAGTTCACCTAGGGGACAATTCCCCCTCACAAAGTTAGAAAGGAGACTTACCTCGCTCTGAAATCCCATAACCGGCTTCCAATCCCTTCCGACGACTCCAATGGGTGCACAAAGCCCCAAAACTACCAAATAATGGGAAAAGCAATGAAAATATACTCTAATATTTGCAAAAATTGAAATTATATAATTTCCCAACTCTGCTCAATGAATTGACCAAAATGCCCTCGGGCCCACGTGCCCAAATTCCGACATTTCTCGAAGATATACCCTACCTATAGTGTAACTGTTGACCAATGTCATTGTATAGTTTTGAAGATTGACAAAAGGCTGAGAAGTTGAACCAGGTCCATCAGAGCACACATCTTGAACTGAATAGCTGGCACATGAACCGTATATGCATAGGAGATATTTTTGAATGTGATATATCAATGAACCAAGAGATTGTCTCCTAATGTGAAAAGGTTGCAAACTGATGAGAAAATTGAAGTCGAATTCAGCAAGGAAAGTAACAAAAGAAAGGAAGTTGAGTTTTATACGAATTTGTTCACCCAGGTAGAGTTGGACTAGAATTGGAAGACAAGCTCAACAACTGACTGTATAAATACTTGATGTATTTCTACTGGAATTATACACACACAAAAGCTTAAGTGAATCAAAATTTGAAAGCAAAGTTCCCAGAGTTATTTTGCTAGCAAAATCATTGTGCGATTTAAAGGCTACGGTTCAACTAGAAGAACCAGTTCCATCTGATTAATTATTGAGTCTAGTTGATTGTAGTAGGAGTTTTAATATTGTATCTTTTCAGCTTTCATAGAAGAAATTGTAATAGATACGCATTGTTCAAGTTAGAGTTAACTTGAGGCTTGTAGAAATTAGCTAGGGGCTAGTTACTACAAAGGGATTAGAGTTAGTCATAGGATTACAAAAGAGGTAATTTTGTAAGTCCGTTTGGCTCAGAGTTTTTAGTGAAGTGTTTGAGCAAATTCTACTGAGGTGTAGGTCGTGGTTTTTTCACCTTTTGAGCCACGTGTTTTCCACTTAAAAATCTCTGTGTTTTTACTTTATTGCTTTTAATATTCTGTAACAGTAGAAGTAAGTACTTTTAATATTCTGTAACAGTAGAAGTAAGTACATCAAGAAGAACCAGGTTCTTCTATTGAGACAACACTAGAAAAATTGGGTACCTCACAATTAACTTGTATAATTGTGTGGTATTGACGTCTAAAACATTAATTGGTATCAGAGCAGGTTATCCTTGAAAGTCTAACACCTTGGAGAAGATCAAGATGAGTGCACCACCTGGAAACTGGGAAGGTCAATCAACTGCAAGGCCACCACTCTTCAACGGCCAGTATTACTCTTGGTGGAAAAATAGGATGAAGGACCACCTGATTGGAGAAGACTATGAACTCTGGGACATAGTCACTGATGGTCCTCTAGCTACCATGATGAAGACTTCTGAAGGTATAGATATACCAAAGACTAGAGCTGATTGCACTGCTCAGGATTTGAATAAATGGGAGAAGAATGCAAAGACCAAAAAGTGGCTAGTGTGTGGACTAGCTCCAGACGATTACAACAGAATCCAAAGTTGCACCACTGCCAAAGAGATCTGGGATACCTTGCAACTAGCCCATGAAGGAACAACTCAGGTAAAAAGGTCAAGAGGTACTTTACTATACTCTTAGTATGAAAACTTCGACATGAAAGAAGGAACAGGAAGAAGGAACAGGTCCAACCCAAGAAAACCACAACAAAGGCTATGGTTGCTGCTTTGGGGGAAAGTTCAGATGAGGAATCAGAAGATGGTCAGACTGAAGATCAGGCTCTCATGGCAATTGGAGAATCTGATGAGGAATCACATGAAGAACCAGAGGTAAGTATCTCCCATCTTAAAAACAAAGTAATGTTCCTATCTAAGGAAAACATCTCTGAGTTTCTACTTGATTTCATAGATGATTCTGAGGAAACAACCAAAGAGAAGGATCAACTATCTAAAGAATGTGCAATGCTAAAAGCAAAGTGCATGAACCTGGAAATCTGAGTCAGTGAATCTGAAAAGAAAAACACTGACTTGTTGAACCAGGTTCATCCACTTGAAACTGAGATTCTAAAACTAAAATCTGAAAACTTAAAGCTAAAGATAGGATCCAGTAAAAAGGTTGTTGATTATTCTCATATCATGTTAGAAGAAAATATGGGAAAACTAAAAGATAAGATGTATGCCAAGGATGAACAGATAAGAACTCTTAATGAAGGACTTGGCAAAGTCAAACATGAATTAGATCGAACTTGTAAATGGAATAAATCCTCTGATGCCATGATATGGCTTCAAGTGAATCATAGTAGGAAAGGAGAGGGATTGGATTTGGAAGTCAATTTCCCAAGTGGGATCCCGAAATTAAGTATCTCACTCTTCCTGAAAATAAAATTTGCACCCATTGTGGTAAGACTGGGCATTACAAATATGAGTGTACTGCAAAAGAGCAGGCCAGTCGAAGAATATATAGGTTTGTAAAAAGGAAAAAATGGCTACCAAATTGGGCCAGGAAAAATTTGATTCATCCATTC
>MDKI01166549.1:0-10152 GCA_005239505.1 Nicotiana paniculata
AGGGGGGGGGAGGGGCAGAGGTGGAGGCTCATACCTTGTGAATAGTGAAGGTTGGCTGCAGATGTTTGAATCCAAGCAAAGGAGCCCGCGAACAACTCGTCACAAACTTAAGCAGCAAACAACGTTCTCTTGGTTCAAAATTCGAAAATACCTAAACCACAAGAACAATTAATTATCAAATGCCTAATTGTCTTTAAGAATTTATTCTCCCACTCTAACACTAGCAAACACATACATATGGTTAGATAATATAAAATAATAAAAGCTGCTTAGACCAAGTTCCTTAATGTTGAGAGATGTTCATTTGAGATGGTTCAAGTAGACTGATGGAAATCACATTTGTAGTTTCATAAGATAACAAGAAAGAAGAGGAGAGCGAAAATTCAACTGATCGAAATCACGTTTGTAGTTTCATAAAATAACAAGAAAAAAGAGGAGAGGGAAAATTCATGTCTACCTCCCAAAAGAGTTTAACTGTCCGACTCCCTTCTGAGTAACCTCCAGTATAGCGTGTGTTTTTCCTTAAATCATCAATGTCAATATCATGGCTTCCTCCTGAAAGCAACTGGATATACGCTTTGGATTAGCTGATACATAAGCACGCAGTCCAGCAAAGGAAAGCCTTTGTGGCACATGCGGCTTTCAACAAAGCATATGCATTCAACGTCGTTTTGTTTATGCCTTTCATTCTATTGTCTTATGTCATGTCACATAACTTCCTCAATTATTAGAGAAATGTCGAGAACCAGATAAGATAAAGAAAAAGAAAAAACAAAAATAGCAGAGGCGTGGCCGATGCATTTGGCATTTACAAGCATGACAAACTCGTTAAATGGATGAGCCCAAAACTAGTATTGAAAGAACAAGTAGAGGTCAGTTGAATTCTTTGAATATTTTTTTTGATAATCGAGAAAAGTGGCGCAAGGTTCAAAACTCGGTGCTATAGTATATGTGGAAGGAGTGAACAAAAGGGCATGAAAATTGTACAAAAAGCTACTGAAACTGAAAATGAAGTTCTGCTAAGATATGCACAGAGGTGATTACCTGATTAAATTCACTTGCATTAAACAACTTTAACCAGGAAGGCGATATAAGGTCCGTCAATCCTCTATAAAATGCATTTGAGAAAGGAAGTATCTGCAATTGCGTGCTGGAAACAATAAGTCACAAATACCAGAAAAATGGGAATCTCAATGCTGGAGCACAAATATCCAGACCTGCCGATTAAGTTTAAAATCTGCCATTGCATGAACATATTGCAACATGTTCTCTTTTGTTACAGAAATATCCTTGCCACCAGGTTTAAGCTCAATGACAAGGTGCTTCCCTAATGATTCTTCAGTAACTGTAAAATCCAATGCGAGGTCCTTGATATCACCGTCATAGTGCTACATAGAGAGAAACAAAGTATAAGTCTTATGCATAGTTCCATCAAAATTGGATATGGATATGAATATGGATGTTTGGTGTTGCTGATTATTTAGTTGGTTATGTTAGCTACTGTCCCTCATTACAAGACTATCATTAGTATACCTATAGGTAGGTGTCTCTATATTCCACATTAATCAAATCACGAATACATTTATTTTCTTGTTTTCACATATTATCAGAACCTTTACAATCTCATAAGAGACCTACATAACTTATGCTATGACTGCAGCCCTCTTATTTCCCACAAAAGTTCCAGCAGCAACATGCATTTTTTCAGCGATCTTCCATCTTTTGTTAAATTCCAATGCTTCATTCGAGGAGTGTTCTGGAAGCACCACGCCTCGCCTCTTTCCAATTATTTCCGATACTATTTTAAGCAACTGTCACAATTTTCTGATAAGCAGATTATATTTGCAATATTTCTGGCGACATCTTTATGTAATCCACCAATTCAAACTATAGAGCTTACATAGCAGTTTACACTAAGTTCCTTCAGTTTCAAACACTAACAGTCATCTCCACAAGTATTACATGCCACTTAAATCAGTAATCCTGTTTCTTGTGTTTTCGTGTCCTCCACTCTTCAACCTTAGGTCATTAGCTCAGGAGCTTCCTATCACATTTCTAGTAACAATTTATTTTTTTTATAACAACTTTTTTTCAATGCTATTTCTTCATCAATACAGTATCAAAGTGAAGAAGGTTTAAACAGTTACAAATAGGTACTTCTATTTAATTTATTTTAGGTCTGCAACACATTCATCACATGCGGGCTTAGTTCTTTTTCTTTCGCCAAACAGATGTAAATATTTTCTACGAGTGATGGTGAAATTCGAATCCAAAATCTCTACGTGCTTGGATACATTTGAGTATTTAACAGGAAGGAAGAATGAGCCTTTTAAACGCTGAAAGGCACTAAAACGCAAAAGAAATTGGAAATGAATGTTGGTGTCTACTTACTTCTCAGCCCTACGCTAAATCTCCTCAATGACCAATCACTTTTCAATTTTCAGCATATACAGGAACTGAATACCTATGAATTCCATATATGTTTTACATTTTTGTTTTTTTTTCTTTCACAAGCAACATTTCAGAGAAAATACAATAAGAGGGTGTTTAGGAAAGGAGTGGTCTCAATAGAAACAAAGATTAGTATAAACACCTTTTTGGACTATATCCGCTCAAATATAGTAGAGATTAAAGGGATTAAAGAATTTCTTTGAACATTCTGTTAAATGCAAATAGAAACATCTGTTTTTCTATCAGTGCTGGTTTTGATGATGCAGTTTCCTGCCCCTTCCACAGCTCTTCTAGAACACATCAAAGTGAGTATCACAAGGAGTAATTAGTTACTATCTTTTGCTTGTCTTTTACAATATATCATCTGTAACTCTTACCAGAACTTTCTAGAAGTGACTAGAAGAATTTACCTTAACATATATCAGATTCCTGTATAGCTCAGGATCAAGTGTAGATAATTCATCAAGAAAGCTATAGCGGCCCAATAGCTTTTGCACAAAAACATGAGAGAAGGAATAATCTAGCAATATTCCTTCATAAAGTGCTTTGCCAACAATTCTCCCAAGAAACTCGATCATCTGAATTCCATTGTCCAAAAATCTTGCAGCCGTATTAGGAATTAGATGTCTATCTGAGGTTGAGGTCTGTGTGAACAGCCCGTACCTTACAAAAAAGAGCCAATTACAAAGACCTCCAGTCATTTCAGAGAGAAAAGAATGAGATGGCTAACTGGATAAATACATAAGCACAGGCCACTCACTCAGGTGAGAAAGCTGCTTTGGCTATTTCTGTCAAAAATTCCTTGGACAACCCACCATAGTCCAGGCCGGCCTCTGGAAGACCAGACTCATTCACGAAAGAGACGTGAATGCTGGACTTTAGCCTTGATCCTAAGTTATTTAGCTGCTGAAATCCATCTTCAACAATATGACCACGGCGAATTACAATCTCTGCAGAACGTGCTCCAGGTCCAACAACTTCACCAGCCATTTTTCTTGATACTTTATCCATGTTGATGAATTCTCTGAACATCTCAACCCTGTCAAGAACCAAGAAATGATTTTGATCACTCCTAGACCAGAAGAAACAGTTGCTTGTGCAATTCCAAGAAGCTACCTTTGATGCAAGAACTACACATTTGAATTCATTAAGTCGATATAGTTGATAAGAAATTAACTCAAGCTAGCTATGAGATGAGGATTTTCCCAAAACCAAATAAAGAGACAACAACCCATTTTCTCCACCAAAGTGGGACACTTAACACTTCCCAACAAGTCCAGGACTGGACATATGAAGCATGGACAACATAATATGGGGGCCCAAGACTAAGTAACCCAACGATAGGAATTGGTCTGGCACTATACCAAGATAAGAACTGGACCTTGGGTCTAACTCAACCCCAAAAGGTAGCTCATGAGGTGAGGATTGTTCAAGACCATATAAAGAGACAACAGTTTCTTCTACCAATGTGGGACAATTAGCATCTTTTTATCTACAAATCAAAGAAAAATCAATATTTTCACTATTACATTGGACCTATGAGACTAACCTCAGTGGTTTGAGCCAATATGCAACATCGCCATACACAGAGGACCAAAAATTAAGTACAATTCCATGTTACTATAGAAATACTCCAAATTTCCACAGAACCATGTTACATATATATGTATGCCATTGAGATGTTGAAAAGATAGAGCATTTGAAGTTTTCAGTCCATAAAGTTTCTTATTGGCAACACAAAAAGGAGATTAATATATTTATTATCTTAGATGAAGGGTTAGACCACAAAAAATCCAACCAGAAAGACCGACGAGAACTACCTTGATTAATGATAGGAATTCTATACTCCAATATGCAAAAGGCTATAGCAGTCAGCAGTGGAAGAAACTAATGTAACAACCCAGACTTTAAACAGAGTCCCTTATCGGCAAAACATAAGAGGGATGTTGGGCATATAAGTTAACAAGCCTTAGACTCTAGTGAATCGTTTTAAACTTGTGACGACCTAGGCCCAGAGCGGACAATATCACTAGCGGGTTGGGTTGTTACAGAGGGTATCAGAGCCACTTTTGTGTCAGCCTTGCCGATGGTGGGTTAGAGTTCAACTGAGTTTAGGAAAATCCCGGTTAGGCGGGACAAACCTCAGTGTTGAGTGTAGGCGAATCCCATGTGGTGGGGCAAACCTCAGCGAGGATGTTGAGTCCATAAGAGGGGGTGTATGTATCAACCCAGACTTTAGACAGAGTCCCACATAGGATGCTGGGTATATAAGTTAACAAGCTTTAGACTCTAGTGACACGTTTTAAACCTGTGAGGGCATATGCCTGGAGCGGACAATATCACTGGCGGGCTGGGCTGGGCTGTTACAACTAATGTCACACTGGGCTGTTACAACTAATGTCACAAATCAAATTTGGTGGTCTTAGTGTTATTAGCTTCTTCACCCCCGATATCGAGAAACTACCTAAGGTACATGATAATCGTTATAAAAATTCCGTCAGAGTCCAAAGAAATATATTTATATCCCCCAAAGGCCTTAAAGTTCCCTTCCACATAAGGAAATACAATAGGAAGAAAGACCCATATAGGTGATACCAAGAAATTGTGATTAAAGCTTAGTTGATTTTGTTGTTACACTTGTATAAGGTCAATATTTTGTTAGGAGTTTTTCTTCTCTAGTTAGAGAAGTATGTGTGTACAGGATAATGTGAGGATAATTGTGAGATCTTACGGAATATTAAGATGGATGTACAACAACTACAACAACAAATCCAGTGTATTCCCACAAGTGGGGTCCGGGGAGGGTAGTGTAGACGCAGACCTTACCCCTACCTTTAAAAAGGCAGAGAGGATTTTTTCGGTAGACACTCGGCTCAGGAAAGATAAAAGAAAGGGGCAATGACAAGCAAACCAATAGAAAACCAAGCAAAAACACAAAACTAACACTAGGTAGTGCAATTAGAAAACCGAAGCGAAGGCAACAATTTAAGATGGATGTACAGTCCAGTGTTTTAAAAGGCGTGGGCGTAAGGCGAGGCGTAAGCCCCGAGGCACGGGGCGTAAGCCCCATAAGTATTTAATTTTTAATATATTATAAAATAATATAATTACAGTAAATATTTATAAACAGGTAAAATTGCATAAAAATAAAGAAAACTATAAATATGTGAAATATATATATATATATAGATGTGCTTCATCCTCATTAAAAACTAATCAAAACAATCTATTATACGCTACTTAGAAGCTCAAGTAACTTGAGTCGAAAAGAGTAAAACTTTCTACATGAAGGAACAAAAAGGATGACTAACCTGCAACTTGAACTTTGAACTTGTTGTATGAAGGAGAATGAAGTTCTTTTTATATTTGTAAAAACAAAATTGAATATTCGTTGATTTTGGGAGATATTAGCAAACTAGCGGAGAAGATAAAGAATTGGGAAAGACCATGAATTGGGGCTTCAATCTATAAAAAAGGTCTTGACTTTGAAATTTAATACATTTCAGTTCCTTTTTAAAACTTTTGAGTAATTACCTAGCTGAATTTTGAGAATTTGGGTATTATATGAAGGACTTATTCAACAAATTTTGTTTTAATTTAAAAAAATCTTTGAGGCTTACGCCTCACTAAAAAAATGCGCCCCGAACGCCCGGGCGTACGCCCCGAATTGTTGGGCGTACGCCTCTTGAGACTTTCGCCCCACACCATCGCCCCAGGGCGTTTCTAGTGTGCTTCGCCCCAGGGTTCGCCCTGAAAACGCCTTTTAAAACACTGGTACAATCATACAATATTAAACAAGATTAGAAATGATGACAGAGAACAGAAGGTGCAAGTAGCACTTAAGAATATTAAGATGGATGTATAGTCAAGAAGATTAGAAATTTTGACATAGAACAGAAGGTGCAAGTAGCACATATAGAGGAAAGAGTGAGAAAGGTCACTTGAGATAGTTTGACCATGTTATATGTAGACCTCAATGCACCGGGTCATAGTTGTGAACAACATATTCAAGGTGTTACACACACAAAAAAAAAAAAAAAAAAAGAGTCAGACCTAAAAAATCACATAGAAGGATGTCATCTCAAAAGACCTGCAATACATCATGAAATCCATGTGAACTTATCCAAGAACGAAATACAATGAAAGCAAAGTATCCTTATAGGTTATACTCTAGTTGGAATTATGCTTAGTCATTATTGGCACACTCACATTATCTGTATTTGAAAGGGGTCTTCACAGTGTAAAGATATGTGCGAGATTTACAGAATCATACTTTTAGAGAATCCCTAATTTCTCCTAAAGGACGAATTATCCAGTAAAGGAATAAAATGGCCATAAAGGATGGGAATGGATGTAGAGGATTCATAGAGCCAACACCAAGTCGTTTGAGAGTCAGTTGTAGTTGGTATTTGTTGTAATGAAATAAACCTGAATAACACTCGGAGAATAAAGAGGATTCACATATTTGACCCCATCTAAGTTAAAATTGAGGTGTAGTTGATGATATGTGATAATAAATCCACAATTACAGCAAGCTAAGGAATGATCTTCCGTGGAGTCTGTAGCAAGTATGACAATTTGGTCAATTACTATATATCTTAAGGTGGAAGAGGAAGAGTACAACAAAAATATGAACAAATAGATATGAATTTTAACTAATTCTCCAGAACTAACAAAGCTGAAAGGTACAGCTGAGTTGCAGAGAAAAACCTCTACCCTCTGCCAATGTCAAGCATTGGAAAGAAGCATTTGGGTACACTTGAGGAGTTAAAAGTGCCATATTAACTTAAAGGTAAATCATTGACGAATTGTTACAGCTAATGATGAGCTTTTCAGGTCAAAATTACCTTTCTTCAAATGGAAAGATGTGTGGGATAACAGTAATGATGGAACCCATGCTCAAAGAGGTTGAGGCATCATCAACATTCGAAGTAGCTGATAAAACTTCATGAGTCCTAGCAGCTACAGCAATGGGCGGCCGATTATTTCTACCCGGAGAAAGCCACAAAGTAGGAGGGCAAAATTGGTGCCTGCAATCCCTTTCATATAATAAATGAAGGCATTTGATAGCAGAATCTGTCAGAAGTCTACTTTTTGGACCAATACCGTGGGACATTGTATTGTAAACCAATGTGTTCAGCACCGACACAATTTTCCGCTGCTGCTCCAGTGTAAAAGGAACCTACATTCATGCAACTCTAACATTCAGGAGTTATTAATATCATGCCGAAGACAATGGAATATCAAATATTGCATGAAATTTTAAAGTAATAAAGAAATCTGACCTGTTTCTCATAAAACTCTAGGTCATCAAGAACTAACAACATGTGTGAATAGCTAGCGCAAAACAGATGTAGCAGACAAGACATATCTTTTGATATGCCATCAGGACCCTGCCTTAGCAGTTCAATGTCCCATATATCAGAGAGATCGTCAATGTGCACTGTATTAGATTTTCCATCATGCGGATCCACACTTTTGAACTCAGTTTGTGATTTCCCGGTTATCTTTTGAAATACACTAGCCCATTTGCTGCCTACATCTTTAGAAGAATGTTTTTGCTTTCCCTGGGAAACATCAAGAACCTTGTTTTCAGAAAGTGTACTTTGATCCAAATATTTGCCCTTACCGACAAGATTCTTTCCTGGAAAAAATGATTCTTCGAGAGTTCCCCACAGGTTAGAAAGAAAACCAGGAGTAAAAGAAAGCATGTTGAGAACTGGCATTGCCCCTAGCACTGGATTCAAAACAGAAAATATTCTGAGCATGCATGAATAGTAGTAAGAAACATCAAGCAATTCACAGCTCCCAGAAGATTCTGCTCCACATGATGGTAGACTTTCAGCTCTCTGAACGAGACCATCTTTTTCTAACACTAAAAGTTCCATCAGATGTCTCTGCAGACAAACAGGCTTAAAAAGGTCGATGTATGATGTCTTCAAGGATTCAAAAGTTGTCTCGGCATCAACAAGATTTCCGTCACCTTGAACTTCTTGGTCCTCCTTTCTCACCCATCCAGCCCTTTCAATCTGAGCCAATAATTTCTCCGCCAGAGTAATCACAACATGGACATAGGATTGACGGTCTAAACCAGACACTAACTTTCCAGAATCTGAGATATTGCTTTCGCTGGCTGTAGAAAGGTATATAAAATTTGCAAGAGCCCAACCAACTGGTGGCATCACCCTGTTATGAGAAGAACTCGTCATCTGATCAACATCTGACATATGCTTTAGAATTTGCTCTTTTGACATCTGCCATCACCTGTCACAGTAACATCAGTCCCTTCACATTCTAATATCCTTGATCGCAATAGAAATAATGCAAAATATAGATGGTAATCCAACTCTGGAAAGGTATCAATACAATAATCTGCACAAACTAATTGTTGATATAGAGATAATCACCAAGATGAAACCGGTAAGTGTTAATGCAAGCTGCCTCAGTAATTTAAGGGAACTTATAGTCAAATGTCCAGCTTTTTATATAAGACAATATTTTGAAAACAAACTACAGCATCAAGGATTACTAAGAGTGTTACAAAATCATCTGCGATTCACTCCTTCAAATATGTAAGGGGTCTATAACTTTTTTTTATATGAAAAAGGTAAGATAAGTCTAGGGTGCCAATAACTATCAGCATATTACCAAAATCATTTACAACATTTCTACACCACAAAAAACATGATCCGCGAGCATCTAAGTACTACAAAAGACAAAGATAAGGCTTATCAAAATATCTATGGTTCCTTTCCATCCATATTGTCCAAAGGTACAGTAAGGGATAACTCTCCATATATTGCTTTTGCTATAATTTATCCTTTGTCTCTAGCGATGGTTCACTGCAGCTTATAGATTGTCAAACTTCGCCCATAATCCCCTAAAATAAGTTTACAAACATGCATGATGTCCATCATATATATTTACCATGCAAGAATGTGTTTACAAATTCAGTATATTTTATGCAGTAGTAACATCTGTTGAATAAGTGGAATCCTTATTGGGTGGATACAACTGAACAAAGCACGCTATCATCTGCTGTGTACATGGAACCCCTCTTCAGTAGGTTATTACGTGTTAAGTGTGCCTCATGTGCTACACATCCAAAAGAATCCTAAGTGCTCTGAGCCTCCAAATCATCTTCCATGTCCACTGAGATAGCTCTCCAAAATTTTTCTTTAGCAGCTAGTCATAGCATGACTTTACTGAAAAATTCTCACCACTCTTGATAAACCATTGAAGGAGTCAGGCTAATGGTCCACTGGCACCATTCAGTCTAATTTAACGAGCAGAAACTTAATACTATCCATTTTTTTCTTCTTGAAGATTTCCTCTAATGAAATATTCAATTCCAGTTCCTTCTTCAATCCTCTGTAATAGTAAAATCTTTGTCACAGACAAGATGTATAGGTTTGCGAATTGGACTCTAGTTTTCTAGCCATCCATCCTGCCACAGCCTTATTCTTCTGCCATTTTCCACCTATAATCTAATCATCTCATCAAATTCCTACCACACATTCATGATTTGCTTGAAGATTGAAATTCCATAGCAAGCTATGACTACTTACTGCACCATTGTACATCCATTCCATATCTAGCTTCAATCGCATGCTTCCATAGATTCCCCTCGTCAATAGATCCAAATCAGTTGAGACTTAAAATATCAATTTGACAAGCATATAGTAATGGTTTTTTTTTTGG
>ML338852.1:0-30228 GCA_005239505.1 Nicotiana paniculata
CCCAGATTATATTTGCAACGCCCGTTTAGTCTTTTATTAGACATAGTTGAGCGTGATCAGTAGGCACACCACGACACAAATATTATCAATAACAATTCCCTCAGGCCATCACAATGTCATCACAAATCATCCCCGACATAGCCCCCTTGTCTCACCATGTGCGCAACAATAAAGTAAATGCTCGCCTTGTCTCGCCGCATGCGCATAATAATATTCCCACTCTGTCTTGCCACATGTGCAAATCTGCTTATATATAGAGTGCCTCGTCACGCCGTATGTGCAATATCAATGATGACAATAGCACGGACAACTCACGTGCGGACACCCCGATAATATTTTCAACAATATCACGTGTGCTAAAAATATAACAACACACTATAACAACTTTCACCATATGTGCCAATACACAACAACATTTCCTCAAAACAATTCTAATACCAAAACCACAAATAGCCCTCGACTCAACGACACTGAGTATGTGATTAGTTTCAAAATCCGAGTCCAAATCAACTCTCAAAACTCAAATTCTTATTTTTCAAAAAGTTGACAAAGTTTCACAAAATTTCACTTTGATTCACATGATTTTGATGTTAAAATCTAAGATATATTGATGGAATATGATTAGAAATAGATTTGAGTCACTAACCCAAAGTTTGTAGATGAAAATCCCACTTCAATCGCCTCCTACCGAGTCTAGGGTTCCAAAATATGAAAATGAGGCCAAGAATCCCGTCCCTCAACTTTTTGTCCAACCGCATGTGTCGCAATTGCGACATGGGGTTTGCAAATGCGAACCCTGCAAATATGAAGAAACTATCACAAAAGTGAAGTCCCTCACAATTGCGAAGCCTTTTGTTCGCAAATGCGAACCTAGCAAATTACAGCTAAAAACGTAATTGCGATCCAAAACTCGCAAATGCGAGACGTGCAAAACTAGCAGAACTAAAACTCTATCAAACACTCTGCAACACGTCTGAAACTCATTCGAGCCCTCGGGACTCCAAACCAAACATCAACACAAGCCTAAAATATAGCACGAACTTTCTCGTGCAATCAAATCATCAAAAATAACATCCAAAATCATGAATCGAACCTCAAAACACATGAATTCAACACGAAACTCAAGAACTTCTAAAAACACAATTGTGCGTCCGATTCCTATCAAATCAACTCGGAATAACGCCAAACTTTGCGGACAAGTTCCAAATGACAAATCTGACTTATTCCAAGTCTCCAAACAGAAATCCACACATGATAGATACGAAGTCAACCAACGGTCAAACTTATTAATTTTAAGCCTTTAAATTGCCAACTTTTGGCAAAACAATACAAATCAACATACGGACCTCCAAAATCGATTTCGAGCATACACAATATGAAGCTACTCAAGACCTCGAACCACTGAACGGATTGCTAAAGCTCAAAACGACCGGTCGGGTCGTTACATCCTCCCCTTCCTAAACAAACGTTCGTCCTCGAGCGTGCCAAGAGTATTTCCCCAACTGTCAAATCACTGTATGAAATCACCATGCACATACATACGGGTGATACCACGTCACCAGAAACCACATAAATCACAACATCATCTCAACCGAAAATTATACCTTCTACTCATGCCAAAAAGCCTTAGAATCAAATTTCCACAACTACCAAGTGCCCTATTATCACACAAACACACCATAAAATCCTCAACTAGCTACAACAGCTCATGCATACACCCACAAGGTATAAGTACATGATGTAGCACATCATCCATTTGCCCACAGCTACAACTCTGACCACAATAGTTGCCCATTACCAAGCCCCGTACCGATATATAGGCTCATATCAACTAGAACCTTGTTCCAAACCTTCACAAGCTGAAAATAATGCATAAACATGGGAAAATCATAACTAATCATCCGATCAACAAGCCACCTCAAACGCCACCTGGGCACATACATCGTAATCCAAACCCTACAATACAACTCAAATATGAACAAATATGAAAAGAGGAACATATGAGAGGACCGTCAAACAAGCCAAACAGGCACAACCCCCCGACGATACCATATTGTGGATCCCATCCACAAGGAAGAAGCAAGATACACGGAACAATCACAATGAATCTTACCTTAGTATGACCTCATCGCGGTTCATAGCTCGGCACCAACATACCTATTCACAATGAACACCATGTACCCTTCCATAACTCGGAATCACAAGTAAAATAAATACCTCATCAACTAAAAAACTCTACTAACTAAACCCCATAGAACCAAAACCACAAAAATGAAGCAAACTTCCCATATGTGTAGAACACCCAGATCATAAATCGTGGCCAAACCACCAAGAAATCACGTCAATACCTACTGTATTAACTAACATAAAGTCCATCCAGGCTTCATGGCCCTTAATAGAGACCAAACCAGGATAGTAGACACAGGCTATCACAATAGAATTCCCCAACTAGAGTGAACACATGAACATAGTACAAGAATCACAAAACACAACCATATCTGAAGCAAGGTAGGATAAATCTTACCAATAAATGGGACCAGATCGAAGTATCACAAATGCATCTCTATACTCAAGTGAAATAATACCTGTAAGGACATCATCTGGTGTATCGGCCTCTGCCCAACCATAAAGAGCATAACAATGGGCCTGGCCTCCCCCTCTAGGGCGACCTCTACCTATCTAACCTCCACCCCTAGCTGGCGGTGCATGTATAGAAGCAACAGAAGTAGAACGCATAGCCCAAATACCCCATTGTGACATTTCTTTTCAAAGTTTGGGACAATCTCTCAACATGTGGCTGGTATCTCCACACTCAAAGCAACATCTCCGCTAACTAGTTGTGGAAGCTATCCAGTACGGGTACTTTGAGACCCATGGTTATCTGGAGTGCAAGATGAACTAGCTGACCCACTAAACCTCTACCATGACATACCTTGCCTCCAAAATAGGGATCAGTAGATCCATCCGGTCCACAAGGCCTCTTAGCCTCCCCACCCTATCTCTTCTAGCCAGGGATGTCCTCTAATCGGCGAGCGATCTCTACTACCTGCTGAAATGGAACATCCATCTCCAACTCGTAAGACATGCTAAATCGGATACCATAACTGAGCCCTTCAATTAACCTACAGACTCGTTATCTAACTGTAAAAACCAAAGCAGGTTCATGCCTAGACAATTTACTGAGTCTAACGGAATACTCTAACACTAACATCGTACCCTAGCACAGCTACTCAAACTCCGCACGCCATTCATCCTGAAGGGCCTAGGAACAAACTCTCTCAATTATATCTCTAAAAATAGAGTCCATGAAAGTTAAACTGAATCGGATGGGATACCCTCCTCCTAAACCGGTAACCACTGATACGCTACTCGTGACAGCTGGAATGTCAAGCAACCTCGCTCATCTCCACAATACCCATGGTGCGGAGAATATAATGACACTACTCTAGAAAACCGTGTGCATCTTTGAAGCTAAGCCACTGAAAGTAGGAGGAAAATTCTTCTTGAATCTCTCAAGTCTCAGCTTCTCCTCCTCAGATGCCCCTGGCCTAACCTTAGGCTGAACCAGAATAATAGGATATGTCGGCATGACACCTGAAACCTGACCAATGTGGACTCGATGCTCTGGAGTACGGACGACGAGAGTCTGAGCTCCTCCCCTGGTCTGTGAAGTAGCTGGTGGAATCAGAATCAATCCCGCCTAAGCTAATATTAAAAGCATTCTCACGAACTACGCTAAAGTCCTGGGGTAGCAACAAGTGCCTCCGGTGCATGTCCCCCAATCGGAGCTACTGGTGGCTCCTCAGCTACTGCTCTTGTAGGTGCTCTAGTTGTAACACATGATCCTCCTCGTCCTATACCTCTGACTTTGCCCCGACCCCTAGCAACACTACCTCTGGGGAATCATCAGTAAATACAACTCATGTTCTCATAATCTGTGATAAAATAGAATGTCAATGGCTAAAACTCTGAAATCAATAAACTCGCATGATAGGAATGAAAGAAGTGAAGTTTCTTAATAGTTCTGTAGCCTCTCGAAGATAAGTACAGACATCTCCATACCGATCCACAAGACTCTACTAAGCTCGCTTATGACTCGTAGCACCTATGGACCTAGAGTTTTGATACCAACTTTTCATGACCCAAAATCCCTCCAAATAAGTCGTGACGGCACCTAGCCTCTAGGAATAGGTAAGCCGAACACATACCGAAATAATAACAGATTTCTACTAAACAGCTATTAAACATGAACCAGAAATTTCTATATAAAGCCAACAATCCCAAGGTAGATGCATAATATACCAAAATCGGTAGCACAAGTCATAAGCTCTACTAAGTTCACAAGGAAAATTCTAAGTATAACTGTTCCGAATAGAAATAAACTGTACAAAATAACTTTAGAAGGTGACTCCGAGGCCTACGAACGCAATGATAGGTATACCTTGAGTCTCCACGACAATGCCCGCTTAGCTAGATAATGATAAAAAAACACCGAAGTACCTGGATCTGCATAAAATATGCAGAAGCATAGCATGAGTACACCACAACAGTACCCTAATAGTATCAAGACTGACCTAGGTGGAGTAGTGATGAGGAACAATCAAGACACGTACTAGAAATAATAACATGTACAAGTATGAATGTGAAACTAACAGGGAACCATATCAATATAAGGCTAAGCATGATAAAAATAACAAAATAATACTTGTAATAGAAAACTAGAAGCAACAATTAGAAACAGGGCACAATAGGTAATAACGCCGTAGAGTAAGCTGAATACAATTTTAAGTCTGGTAAAACCAAGTAAGGAAAACGAGTAACAGCTCAATAAGAACAACCGCTTTCACACAAGATTTATTCAAGAATTTATCTGAGGTACCCAACCTCATAATCACTAATTACGAGGTCCAATTCACGAACCCTAATCACTTATAATTTTTTGCCCATGTTACAAATCACAACCATACAGACAGCTCACGTGCTGCATGGATAACTCGCCTGTCAATACCATTAATAACTCACAACTGCACGGACAACTCATGAGAAAATAGTACAACTCTCACACGGAAGGAAAGTAAATGAGAATACATGTAAATGATCAATAACATCAAGATTCATCTTCTTAAACTGATATGAGCGATTAATTACGTGTATGCTTGTGCAAGTGTTCTATCACAACTCGAGTCAACAAGTAAGATCAGAGTCAATGAATGGCACATAGGAAACGGTACAACAAAACGTAAAATGCATAACCCACACAAGGTAGGCACACTACTACACAAATAATATCAATAACAATGCCCCTAGGCCATCACAATGTCATCACAAATCATCCCCGACATAGCCCCTTTGTTTTGCAACGTCTGCAAATAAAGTAAATGCCCGCCTTGTCTCGCCACATGCACACAGTAATATTCTCACCTTGTCTCGCCACATGTGCAAACCCACATATATATAGCCCACCTTGTCACGCCGCATGTGCAATATCAATAAAGACAATAGCACCGACAATTCATGTGTGAATACCCCGACAATCCTTTCCAAAATATCACATGTGCCAAACCATAACAACACAATATAACAACTCGCACCACATGTGCCCATATGCCACAAAATTTCCTCAAATCAATTTCAATACCATAACCACACATAGACCTCAGCTCAACAACACTGAGTACAACAATAACACGAGAGTACGACAAGTAAATCAACACAAGAATCTAAAAACACAAAGAGACGAAAGCAGAGGCTGACAATGAAAGGCATAACAAGTAATATTGGCTTCAAACAAGAATAACTCAAAAATGTGAGAGATAATGTGTAACAACAATATCAATATGAGTAACTCAACAATGGAAGGGATAATATGTAACAATGATTCCAGATAAGTATAAGTCGACAATAAGATAGATAACATGTAACAATGATTCCAAATAAGAACCACTCCACGATAAGAGAGATAACATGTAACAATGATTCCAAATACGTACAACTCAACATGTAACAATGATTCTAAATAGGTACAACTTAATAGTAAGAGAGATAACATGTGATAAGGATTCCAAATAAGCATTAGTCGACGAAGCAAGTGATAACAATAGCTTCAATTAAGGTTAAGCAATTACGGAAGAGACACAAGGCTATAAAAGAGGAAATAACTATAATTAAGACATATAAGAGTATATTTGGCAACAAGGGTATAACACAAATCAATCAACTTCAAATAAGACACGTAAGGGTAATTTTAGCACTGGAGGATTTAACATGATAAGACAACTTCATTTTAATTTACATAAGGGCCTAAGAGTCTAAGCTGATCAAATTTCCACATATAAGTCGTGTACATACTCGTCACCTCGTGTACACGTCTTTCACGTAGTTCAAATAATACAAACAAATCAATCTCTATGGGGTAGTTCCACCACGCAATGTTAGGCAAGATACTTACCTCAAAAGCCCTCAAAAACAGCTTTTCCTTTATAATTCACCTCCGCTCGGCACACATCCAACCAAAGTTTGTAGATGATAATCCCACTTCAAATCGCCTCCCGCCGAGTCTAGAGTTCCAAAATATGAAAATGAGGCCAAAACTCCCGTCCCTCAACTTTGTGTCCAGTCATAGGTGTTGCAATTGCGACTTGGGGTTTTCATATCTGAACCCCGTAAATGAGAAGAAACTATCGTGAAAGAGAAGTACCCCACACCCTTGCTATAGTCACAAATACGAGATTACTTTCGCAATCGCAAACCTAAGACACTTCCCAAAAGCGATTAGGATGATCACAAATGTGAATCCAGCTTACCCAACCCCCCATCGCAATTGCGAACCCTTTGTTCGGAAATGGAAACCTATTAGATTAAAAACATCGCAATCTTGATCCAAAACTCGCAAATGCAAGACCAGAGGCATCTGTGTAAAACCAGCAGAAATAAAACTCTATCAAACACCCCGCAACGTGTACGAAACTCACCCGAGCCCTCAGGGCTCCAAACCAAATATTAACACAATTCTACAATATAACATGAACTCGATCGTGAGATCAAATCATAAAAAATAACACCCGAAATCATGAATCGGACCTCAAAACACATGAATTCAACATTAAACTCAAGAACTTCAAAAAACACAATCGTGCGTCTGACTCCTATCAAATCAACTCAGAATGACGCCAAACTTTGTGGAAAAGTTCCAAATGACAAAATGGACTTATTCCAAGTCCCAAAACATAAATCCAAAAATGATAGCTATGAAGTCAACCTAAAGTCAAACTTATAAAAATTCTAAGCCTTTAAATTTCCAACTTTCGACAAATCAACCTACAGACCTCCAAAATCGAAGCAACAATTAGCAACAGGGCACAATAGGTAACAAGTCTGGTAAAACCAATTAAGGAAAACGAGTAATAACTCAATAAGAACAACCGCTTTCACACAAAATTTATTCAAAAATTTCCCCGAGGTACCACACCTCATAATAAAAAATCACGGGGTCCAATTCACAAATTCTAATCACTTGGAATTTTGTGCTCACGTTACAAATGGAAACCGCACGGACAGATCACGTGCTGCACGGACAACTCATGCGTCAAAACCATTAATACCTCATAACCGCACGGACAACTCACGTGAAAATAGTACAACTCTCACCCGGAAGGCAAGTGAGCAAGAATACATGTAAATGATCAATAACATCAGGATTCATCTTCTTAAAACGATATGAGTGATTAATTACGTGTATCTTAAGCAAGTGTTCTATCACAATTCGAGTCAAAAAGTAAGAGCAAAGTCAACAAATGGCACATAGGAAACGACACAACAAAACGTAAAATGCATCACTCACGCAAGGTAGGCACGCAACTACACAAATTTTATCAATAACAATGCCCCCCAAATCTCAAAAATAAAGTAAATCCCCACCTTGTCTCGCCACACGCGCATAGTAATATTCCACATAGTCTCGCCACATGCGCAAACCCGCATATATATATCCCGCCTTGTCACGCTACATGTGCAATATAAATGGTGACAATAGCACAGAAAACTCACATGAGAACACCCCGACAATCCTTTCCACAATATCACGTGTGCCAAAAACATAACAACATAATATAACAACTCGCACCACATGTGCCCATATGCCACAACATTTTCTCAAAATAATTTCAATACCAAAACAACACATAGCCCTCATCTCAAAGGCATTAAGTACATCAATAACAACAACAATAACATGAGAGTACGACAAGTAAATCAACACAAGAATCTAAAAACTCAAAGACACGGAAGAACAGACTCACAATGAAATACATAACAAGTAATAATGTCTTCAAACAAGAATAACTCAATAATGGGAGAGATAATGTGTATCAACGATATCAATATGAGTAACTCAACAATGGAAGGGATGCTATGTAACAATGATTCTAAATAAGTAGAACTCGATGATAAAAGAGATAATATGTATCAATGCTTCTAGATAAGTAGAACTCGACGATAAAAAAGATAACATGTAACAATGATTCCAAATAAGTACAACTCGATGATAAGAGAGAAAACAGATAAGTGGGGATTTTGACTACTTAGTTGAGCCCTTTTTACTTTCGTTTTAGCTCAAAAATGTTCAAAGGTATTCCCAAAAACTGATAAAATGTGCTTACTTGCAGGAGTATCGGAAAGTGAGCCAAAGTGATGAAATTCAACTCAAGAAGGAGTATTTTTGGACAAAGCCAAAAGTCATGCAAATGCCAAAGTGCGGACCGCAGAATTTTATCGGCGGCTGCAGATCCTGAAGAACCTCTGTCAGAAAAGCCATGAAAAGTGCGGCCGCAGAAGATGAAGATCATAGAGTTAGCAGTTTTGATTCCATCAAGAAGTGTGTACCGCACTATTATTGTGCGGCCGCAGAACTCAAGAGTGCGGCCACACTAAAATATGTGTGGTCCGACTGCGGCCGCAATTCAAAATTGTGCGGCCGCAGAAGTCCCTCTTGTTAAGCTCTACATCAAAGTGCGGACCGCACACAGAATTGTGCGGTCGCAGAACCTCCGAAAGGGCAATTTTATCCGAAAATTTCAGCTGTGTATAAATAGTCTTTTTTGTCAAAATTAGGTTAAGTTTTGAACATCTGAAAATAGAGAGCCGTTTTTATTTACTGCTTTAGGAAATTTTATGATAGTTTGTATATTTTACATTGGATTTCTATCTCTTTATCATTTAATATGAGTTTAATATTCTTTTCTTCTTTAATTTCTTCATTTTCATCTATGAGTAGCTAAATTTCTAGCTAGGGTTGCGACCCAAACCTAGTGTGGGTAACTAATGGTGTTTGATTTAGGGCTTGTTTGTGGTTGGGTGTGTAAAATTTAGCCTAGTTCTTGCTTTAATTGTGGAATTAATGGTTGCAAATATTGATTCACGCCTATTTGACTTAGTCTATACTTGAGAAAGAGAGACTAAGTTTAGGAAAACTTGGCTAAAAAGAAATTAGGATGAACTCAAGAAATTGATAGTCCTAGTTAAAGGGTTGAATATAGAGATAGTAAAACCCGACTTGAGCATCTATCAACGATTTTGTGAATTACCCATTTGGACATGAGAAAGACAAATTGGACAAAACCACTTTATTACCGAGAGGTATTGAGTGGTTAATTGCATGTTTATTTCTATATTAAACCCCGACCAACGAAACCCGCTCTAAAGTCCACAACTCGTTAGGCAAACACCTAGGTGGAGTTCACAGCCCTAGATCTTTCACAAACTTGAAAAAACAACACCAAAAATATCATTCTCTAGCTTTACATTTCAAACAACAGCTTAATTTTAGAAGTAGACTGACAAAGTATGTGGAAGTGCAATTTAGGCATGTTATACACTTAGTCCGAGTATATACCTAATCACATCTACGCTCCCTGAGGAATCGATCCTGACTCCAAGTTGGGTAATTATAATTGCATCGACCGCTTCACAACCTCAAAAGGTGGTGTGAACTTGGGCGACATCAATTTTTGGCGCTGTTGCCGGGGAGCTAAAAATAGATTTAGCTATATATTTTCTTTTGTGTGTGAATTGTCTTCTTTTACTTCTGGGTTACTAACCTTTTTGTGAAACAATTGTAGATACAAAAATGTCTCTCAACAATGATCCTCTTGGAAACTTGCCTTTGGGGGAGGATGCGGTTGATGAACAAGCTGATGAGCCTCTTGAACCTCAAGCAAATAGACGAGGCCGACCGCCTCATGACAATATTCTCGTCCCTCCCCTACCTCCACCAAGAGCGACTCTACACCGGTATTGCCAAATAAAGGATACGCAAGTGTTATTGTCCCGCCCCGTATTAGGGCGAGCAACTTCCAAATCACTAATGTTATGCTCACATTGCTAGAGCAACGAGGATTCTTCACCGGGGCTCCGAGTTAAAATACAGATAAACACTTGAAAGGGTTTGTGGACATTTGCTAGGGGAGTAAACAGACCAACGCCTCCGAGGATGCTCTAAGGTTAAGGCTATTTTCCTTCTCTCTACGGGGGAAAGCCTTGGATTTGTTAGAAAGATTGCTAAACCATTCTGTCTGTACACGGGATGAATTGACGGAGAAATTCATTGCCAAGTTCTTTTCTCTCAGGCATATGGCTACTCTTTGAGACGAGATTCTAGCATTCAAGCAAGAACCCAATGAGCCTTTGCATGAGATATGGGAGAGGTACCATATTATGGTGAAAGAGTGCCCGAATAATGACACGACTGAGGCTATGATTCAACAAACTTTCTATAGAGGGATAAATACTACCAATCAATGCGTGGTCAACCAACTTTCCGGTGGGAACTTCATGACAACGCCATATGCAAAAGCTTGTGAGATTTTAGATGAAATGGCAGATACTTCGTCGGCATGGAAAAGTAGAGAAAATGTTACTCAAGGTGATCCAAATGTGATTCACCTACATAAGGAATTGCATGATCATGGGCAAGCAATTTCCAAGTTGACTACCACGATGAATTAATTATCCAAAGCTCAACTTCAACAAGTTCAAGGTCCAAAGCAAGTAAACGTAATGGAAGGTGTTAATATGATGGTGAATAAGCAAAGGCAAAAGGGTTAACAAGTACAAAACTGAGTGGAACAATATGTGCAAGACGATAGTGGGTTTGACCAAGATGAATCATACAATGAACAAGAGGAGGAAGTTCAATATGTGAACAACTTCCAAGGGAAAAGAAACAACTCTCAAGGACCGAATCAACAACAATGGTGGTCTCAAGGTAATCAAGGAAATTGGAACTCAAACCACCAAGGCAATTGGAGTGGTGGTAAAAACAATCAAGGTAATTGGAACAATCAAATCAATCAAGGTAATTGGAACAATCAAAACAACCAAAGCAGTTGGAGTGGAAACAATCAAGGATATTGGGGAGGCAAAAACCAAAGGGGTTGGAATAATAACCAAGGGAATCAGGGGTCGGGCTTTCAAAGGCCCCCAATGTATCAACAACCAAGCAACCCGCCTCTGTATCCGTCTCATGGGCCTAGATCTTCCACTAATGAGATGGGGCGAATTGAGAACATGTTCAAACAAATTATGGAGAAGAATGTTGACTCTGATTCTCAACAAGCCTCTCACAACACTTCAATTAGCAATTTGGAAGTTCAATTGGGGAAAATCTCGCAAGCTTTAAACACTCGTCCTAAGGAGGCACTACCAAGTGACACAGTGGTGAACCCGAAGGGTGGGAACAACACAGGACATGACATGGCCGTGACCACAAAGAGTGGAAAAGGTGGGGATGCAACCACCTCAAGTCAAAGAAGAATTGTGGATGATGATCAAGTGATTCACGAAGATGAGATTCCAAACAATGTGGTTCAAGATAATGACGAAGTGAGAATTGATATTGATGAAAATGTGGAGGAGACTCAAGAAGAAGTGAACCCGTCTAGGGAACAGATCATTGACACACCAGAACCAGTAGTACCACAGGCTAAGTCACCAATGCCAAGGCCTCCTCCTCCATACCCTCAAATGATTGCCAAGCAAAATAGCGAGAACCAATTTAAGAAGTTTATTGACATGATGAAAAGCTTATCTATTAATGTGCCATTTGTTGAGGTTTTGGAGAAAATGCCAGGATATGCAAAGTTCATGAAGTATTTGGTGATAAAGAAAAGGTCAATGAATTGTGAGAGTATAAAGATGACACATCAAGTGAGTGCAATTATGCACTCAATGGCTCCAAAATTAGAAGATCCCGGCGCTTTCACAATCCCTTGCACTATTGGAAGCGCCGACTTTGCCAAAGCTCTTTGTGATCTAGGGGCGAGTATCAAATTGATGCCCTACTCGGTATTCAAAACCTTAGGAATTGGGAAACCAACACCCACATCTATGAGGTTACAAATGGCGAATCGTACTATGAAGAGACCATTGGGTATTATTGATGATGTGTTGGTTTGTGTTGATAAGTTCATCCTCTCGGCGGACTTTGTGATTCTTGATTGTGAAGTAGACTATGAGGTGCCTATTATTTTAGGTAGACCTTTCCTTACTACGGGGAAGTCCCTTGTTGATGTGGAAGCCGGTAAGCTCACCTTCCGGGTGGGTGATGAAAAGGTGATTTTCCATGTGTGCAAATCTATGAGGCAACCGAATAGCAATGAAGTTTGTTCGTTTGTGGACTTAGTGACCAAGGTGATTGTTGATGATTCTAGTGCCATGATGAATGTTGATGATACTTTGGAGGCCGTATTTCTCAATCATGATGATGATGAGAAGAATGGCTATGTTGAATGTGTGAATGCATTGCAAGGAATGGGGTCGTACACTTATAAACCTCACAAATTATCCTTAGATCTTAGAAATCGGAAGACTCCTCCAACAAAGCCCTCAATCGAGGAGCCTACTTTGGAGTTAAATCCATTTCCTCCACATCTCATGTATGAATTCCATGACCCATGTTCTACTTTACCGGTTATTCTTTCCTCTTGTTTGACTAACGTGCAGGTAGACTCTACTTTGGCAGTGCTACAAAAGAGGAAGAAAGCTATCAGATGGACATTGGCAGACATTCGGGGTATAAGCCCCGCCTTTTGCATGCACAAGATTATTTTAGATGAGGATTCCAAACCCTCCGTTTAACATCAAAGAAGATTAAATGAAGCAATGCAAGAGTTGGTGAAGAAAGATATCATAAAATGGTTGGATGCCGGGGTTGTTTACCCCATTTATGATAGCTCATGGACCTCTCCAGTGCAATGTGTCCCAAAGAAAGGAGGCATTGTGGTCACCAATGACAATAACAAGTTGATACCTATAAGAATGGTGACCGGGTGGAGAGTGTTCAGGACTATCGTAAGCTCAACAAAGTCACAAGGAAAGATCATTTCCCACTTCCATTCCTTGATCAAATGCTTGATAGTTGGCTGGTCGTACTTTCTATTGTTTCCTTGATGGATATTTGGGCTACAATCAAATTCTTATTTCTCCGGAGGACCAAGAGAAGACTAATTCCACTTGTCCTTATGGTACTTTCACATTCTCGCGGATGCCATTTGGGTTAGGCAATGCACCGGTGACTTTTCAACGGTGTATGATGGCTATCTTCACCGACATGGTGGAGGATTTTCTTGAGGTATTCATTGATGACTTTTCCATGGTCGGCAATTCTTTTGATGATTGTTTGAACAATTTGGATAAGGTCTTGTCAAGATGTGAGGAGACAAACTTGGTACTGAATTGGGAGAAATGTCACTTCATGGTCGAGGAAGGCATTTTCCTCGGCCACAAAATTTCAAAGCATGGTATTGAGGCCGACAAGGCCAAAATAGAGGTGATTTCTAAACTCCCACCCCTACATCCGTGAAGTGAGTGAGGAGATTCTTGGGGTCATGCGGGGGTTATATCACCGTTTCATCAAGGATTTTTCCAAAGTGGTTAGCCCTTTGTGTAAGCTTTTGGAGAAGGATGCCAAGTTCCATTTCAATGAGGATTGCATGAAGGCATTCGAATTGCTCAAGTTCAAACTGACTACTACTCCTATTATCACCGCACCGGATTGGAGTTTGCCTTTCGAGCTCAAGTGTGATGTAAATGATGTGGTGGTCGGAGCAGTTTTGGGGCAATGTATCAAAAAAATCTTTCATCCGGTCTACTATGCTAGTAAGACCATGAACGATGCCCAATTCAGTACACAGTGACCAAAAAAGAGCTACTTGCTATTGTATTTTCTATGGAGAAGTCTGCCTGTACTTGATGGGTACAAAGGTGATTGTCCACACCAATCATGCGGCACTTCAGTACTTAATGAGAAAAAATAATTCAAAGGCAAGGTTAATGCGGTGGGTGATCCTATTGCAAGAGTTTGATATAGAAATTCAATACCACAAAGGCAGTGAAAACCAAGTGGTGGACCACTTGTCTCGCTTGGAGGAAGAGGGGAGGCCACATGAAGGCCTTGAGATAAATGATTCCTTTCTCGATGATCAGCTTCTAGCCATTTCAATGAATGGGATTCCATTGTTCGCCCACTTAGCAAATTATCTTGTGAGTGGTATTGTACCGAATGAGTTCTCTTCAAACCAAAGGAATAAGCTCAAATGGAATTACCTTGACTATTATTGGGATGAGACATATCTCTTCCGGATTTGTACCGATAGGGTGATTCGACAATGTGTACCGGAGGAAGAACAAGTGGAAATTCTTGACGCTTGCCACTCTTCACCATATGGTGGTCACCGTGGTGGAGCTAGAACGACAACAAAAGTGTTGAGTTATGGATTCTATTGGCCTACTCTCTACAAGGACGCTAGTGATCTAGCCAAGAATTGTGATGAATGCTAAAGGGCCGGTGGAATTTCTAAGCAAAATGAGATTCCCCTCACCACCATCTTGGAAATTGACATTTTTGATGTGTGGGGCATTGATTTTATGGTACCGTTCGTGAGCTCTTGTGGGAACACTTACATTTTGGTTGTTGTGGATTATGTGTCAAAGTGGGTTGAAGTCGTGACTTTACCCAACAACGAAGGTCGAAGTGTGGTGGCATTTTTGAAAAAGAACATCTTCACAAGATTCGGTACTCCAAGGGCCATTATAAGTGATGGGGGATCGCACTTTTGCAACAAAGTTGTTGATACCTTACTCACCAAGTATGGTGTCACTCACAAAGTCTCGACCCGCGATCACCCTCAAGCAAGCGAGCAAGTGGACGTCTCCCACCGGGAGATCAAGAGTATTTTGTCAATGACAGTGAATGCTAACCAAACAGATTGGTCAAAGAAACTTGATGATGCTCTTTGGGCTTATAGGACAGCTTACAAAACACTGATTGGTATGTCTCCATACCGGTTAGTGTACGGGAAATCTTTCCACCTTCCGGTGGAACTTGAGCACAAGTCTATGTGCGCATTGAAGAAGCTTAATCTTGAATAGGATGTCGCCGCCAACTTAAGGGTGGATCAATTGAATGAGCTTGATGAATTCTAGTACCATGCTTATACAAGTTCTTCCTTATATAAGGAGAATATTAAGTACCTCCATGACAAGTACATCCGGAACAAGGAGTTCAAATAAGGTGATCTTGTGTTATTGTTCAATTCTCAATTACGGATGTTTCCGAGAAAACTGAAGTCTAACTAGAGTGGTCTATTTGAAGTTGTGAATGTGACACCCTTTGGTGCATTAGACTTGAAGAATAAAAATGATGAAGTTTTTAGAGTCAATGGTCACCGGGTGAAATATTATCTTGGGAAAGTTGATGATGGCCACGTCGTGGAATTCATTCATTGCAAGTGATTAATGGTAATTTGCGTCATGCCGCGACGTTAAAAGAAGCGCTTCTTGGGAGGCAACACATTTCTTTTAATTTTTTATTTTTCTTCTTTTTTAGATAGGTTTTGTTTTGAGCTAACTAGTTTTGAACTTAATTACAGGAATAAGTGTGCCTTGCAGGAACTGTGCTCGAAACAATGGCCAAGTGTTGAAAAAGTGCGGACCGCACATTTATTGTGCAGACTACACAATATTGAATGCAACAACAGAGAGGAGTCTTCAACCGCACAATTCTTTTGTGCTGCCACACAACTGAGACCCAAAAGTGTAACTCTCTGAAGTTTGGAATTGTATAGAAAAGGCCAATCTGCGGGCGCACACAAAATTATGCGGTCCGCACAAATATCTACGGCCGCACTCAATTTTGTGCGGGCTGCAGATTATTAGATGGGTTAGGTAAAGAGTGCGGACCGCACTCAGCTTCATTTTTTGACCAAATTGGGTCAACCTATAAATAGGTACTCATAGCACTGTTTAAAACTTTACGCACTTTGAACTCTTGAAGCTAAAGCAAGCACAGTGCACAAATATTGTTTCACACTCCACACTCATTTCATCAACCTAGATTCTACCCTGCATCCTTCATCACTAGTATGTTCAATTCATATTTAGATTTTTCAAGTTTTCTTAGTTTTTGTTTTTAATTAGTATAGTTATTTTTAGGCCTAAAATGTCAAATTTTCATCATGTGTGCTTAAATTTATGTGGGTAATGTCATGTGTACTCATTGGGGGCTGGGTAAATCATGTATCAAGTTTAATATGCCAATACTATGTCTAAATTATGTAAAAATTTGAAAAACCTAAGTCAGTGCCGTATGATTTTGAATTGTGCGGTTGCACATGAAATTGTGCGGACCACAAATCCTAATTTAGGGCAACAAAATAAGGATGCAATGTGTGGACCGCACTCAAAATTTTGCGGTCCGCAGAAAATGAAGTGTGGTCGCGAAAAATGTGTGCGTCCGCACTTTGAAACTTCAGAGAACCAGTAGTCTGAGTCTGGTCTTGTGTGGAAGCACTCAAAATTGTGAGGTCCGCACTTAAGTTGTGCGAACACACTTTAAAATTTTACCGTTTGCACAAGGCAATCTGTGGCCGCACTCAATATTATGTGAACCGTACTTTCACATATGTGCACTATTTTTCTGCAACTGTTGACACTACTTGTGGACTTTAACTCATCATGTGCTTTGTATTGCAGACAATGGTTTGATTAAAAGGCAGAGGTGATACATCTAAAGGGAGGGGTGAACCCTCACGAGGCCGAGGCAAATGTAATCAACAACTGGGAGTGCAGAAGAAAGCATTAGCCAAGAAGAAAACCACGGGGAGAGGTAGGGCCACAGAGCCCTCAGAATCAAGATCTTACATCCTGTATAGGGAAGCCTCCAAGGGCCACTCAATGGAGGAACAACCCGAGGCCCAGTCCCAACCATCACAATTCCATGGGAGATACCAACTCCGCAACGAACCCTCTACCACAACAAGTTCTTCTGAGGGTTCAAATGCTGAAGTCAGGGTTCAGAGCCCTCTTCTACACACACTCCCCCTGCACCAGTTGTAGTAAATGATGATGATGATGTTCCTGATGATGGTAGAGGAGGTGACACTAGAGTGGACAGCATAGAGAGGTCGAAAAAGAAGGACATATGGGAAAATAGGTTTGTGAGCTTGACAGCCTTCAGAAAGTTCAGAGAATGGTGGCCCCAGATATCGCTTACACTAGAGAGACAGTTCTTATTGAAGGATTTGGATAGATACAACCTAAATGTCCTTAAGCAGTTCAGTGAGCAAGGGTGGATGTGGTTCACCCAGAGTGTTATGGATGCCAAGGAGCACTTGGTACGGGAATTCTATGCCAATGTGACACACATCAAGAAGCGTACCAAAGTGACCAAAGTGAGGAACTTGAAGTTCAGATTCGATCAAACCACTCTGAACACTTACTTGGGTTTCGAGGAGGTAGAGCCAGTCCAGTACATGGGAAACTTTCTATGGGTGATGCAGCTTGACCTTGGCTAGCAGAGAACTTGGCAGCTCCAGGACCACCACCACTGTGGATCACAGCGGGGGTTCCCTTTGCACGGGCCACCCTCAATTTTTAAGCAAAAGGGTGACAAACTTTTATGTGCAGCCGTATAGAACCGAGCCAGAATTAAAATAATCTTCCAATCCCCTAGGCAATTTTAGTGGCATCTATCATGGCCGGGTACCCAATCAATGTGGGGGCCATCATGTCAGCCAACATGTCAGTGGTTGTCAGAAAAGGTGAAAGATCCTACTCATATCCCAACTCCCTCACAGAATATCTCACGGATGCAAAAGTGGAGCTGGGGGGTTTTGATACAAAGGTGCGGGCCAAGAAGACCTTCTCATGGTACTCTTTGCAAGGTCCGGGAAACCCTAAGTTCAAGGGTAAGGCAACTTCTACCGTTTGCCAGTTTGATGAGCCATCGGTGGTGGTTACAGATTCAGCTACTGAGCCTTCTACAACTCATATGCCTTCTACAGTTGCCATGCCTTCCACAACAGCCGGTCCTTCCACCGAGACAGCTGACATGCCATCACCTTCATCTTCTAGACCATCAACATCAGTACTAGTGCCTGCCTTATCCATATATCCACTCACTGCACTGCGAGTCTCCCAGATATTGGCGAGTCTCAACAACTGGATGCAGACAACTACTTCAAAGTTGTCTGAAATATCCAGTGTCTTCTACCCCAGCAACACCATAGGTTCCTCCGTTAGTGGAGGAAACATTGAAGAAGATCCTGGACAATCAGAAGACCATCATGCATCATGGATACATTGGTGTCACATGGGGGAGCTATTGAGGAGTTGGGCAAACAGGTGAAGAAGATGAGGAAATATCAGGCCTCGAAGAAATCAGTGGATAGGTTGAGAAAAGAAGTGACCGAGATTGCAGCAGCCGGTGATCTTCCATTTGACTTACTGATGGAGACAGATCCATCAGTACCAGCAGACCCAGCAACACCATCAGGAGAGGCACCAGTTGGCCAGTCTGACGAGCTAGACCTTGTTTCCTATACTGCTGAGGAGGTGCTTAAGATGTTCACCAACCCCGTGACTCCCCAAGAAGAGGATGATGAGATCCAGTTGGAGGAGCCCGAGGGTGGTGATGCTTCCATGAACACTAAGAACACATAGGGAGTTTTCTTCACTCTCTACCCTTCCTTATTTTGGGTTTTTCTAAGCATTAAGGACAATGCTTATTCTTATTTGGGGGGGGGGGTCTATTTTGGTTTATTTGATATGACATTGGCTTGTAATAACTATAATACTCTTTTTCTTTTATCTTTATTTCCTATTTCATTATGTATATATTCATCCCTCTCTTTTGATGTATATATTCTATTCCCCATTCTCGGTTTGTATATTCATTTTTCTTGCTTTCAGTAGTTTATTTCATAGCTTCTTTATTTTGTTTTCTTAGTAGTCTAACTTCTTATTTACTTTAATAGCTTCTTTTGATTCAGTATCTTATTTTTATGTTTAAGTGAGCAATAAGCCTTTGGTTTTCTTAATGCCATGGATCTTTCCAAAGGTGGGTTTTCTGTGAACTGGGTGGCTCTTCCCAACGATGGATGGCGTGACAACCTTCTTAAGGAATTGAGTCCGTTTTTTTTATGTTTAGGAAAAAATAGTAGTGTTAATGAATAAAAGGGTCAAGCATGATTCACTTGGTACCAACACACTTAATTACATGCTTATAGTTAAAATTAAGTTCTTGGAAAGAAATGGCTCTAGTTAGTGACCTTGTGACTCTTGTGTTGACTTAGGCAATCATCGAGTGGTTTTGGTTGAACCATTAGCGATTTTCAATCTTGAATACAGTTGTTGTGGTCCCTCGACTCTATCCTCTTTAACAATCAAGTTGTGTGAGAGGTGAGATGTTTTGTTACAAGTCCAAGTACCCATGCGAATGGTCTAGAACTTGCCCCGAATGTGTTTCTAGGTGAAATTATAAGTTTCGCTTGGCTTGAGAAGTGATTGTAGGCTCTCCTTGACCCATTTTGAAACTTTCCATGGCCCAACAATGATGTTATCCCTAGTCAACCCATTTAAGCCTAAATCCTTTTTCATTTGATAACCATGTTACAAGCCTTTACCCGTTTTATAGTGACCCTCTCTTGGCACCTGAGCTTTCCTTAGCACTCATGAGAAACAAATGGCGAAAACATAAGTATGGGGTAGAGATGAGGAGTTTGAAAGTGGTAGGCAAAGAAAAAAATAAAGAACAACACAAAAAGAAAGCGAAATAAGTGAAGAGTTGGTGAGATTCAAAGAATAGCAAAAGTACAAAGCATGGAGAATACAAAGAAGGAGAAAATGAATATCATGACCAAGAAAGAGTGATGTCAAGTTTATCTAGTTCTCCTAAGGAAAAAGAAAATGGCTCAAAGAGTCGGCAGAGCATGAGCCAAAAAAAGAGAGAAACTTGAGTGCTTAAGGAAAGATGAACCCGTTCTATTCCAACATTTCCCACCTTAGTCCAAAAGCCTTCATTACATACTGATAAAGCCCTACGTGATTTGAAGTCGAGTAAGCTTACAATAGTGGTGATCTACATGAGGGGCACGAAAATGGTAATTAGAGTCGTACTTGTGATATTCTTTTGAGAGTGATGAGTGAACCTTTCACAAGTCATTGAATTGAGTGCTACATTCTTAAGTGATATGAGCTAACAGAGAGTATAGGAGGAGGAGTTTGGGATCCACACTGACCTATATGATAGTGCGAACTCCCTTGATGAGTAAAGTTAACTCTTGATACTCAAGTGTCACATTAGAGTTATTTGTGCTTTAACATTCAAAAGATTGCCTTGTTGATAATTCATGAGTGTGTGGGTAATTGTTTGTCCCAATTGATGTGTTTTTGATTCACCTTAGGCTAGCTAAAATAGCTCTTTTCTTGTGGAGGTGGGAATTACCTTATTTGCTTGAGGACAAGCAAAAGCTTAAGTTTGGGGGAGTTGATAAGTGAGGATTTTGACTACTTATTTGCGCCATTTTTACTTTCGTTTTAGCTCCAAAATGTTCAAAGGTATTCCCAAAAACTGATAAAATGTGCTTACTTGCAGGAGTATCGCAAAGTGATCCAAAGTGATGAAATTCAACTCAAGAAGGAGCATTTTTGGACAAAGACAAAAGTCAAGCAAAATGTCCAAAGTGCGGACTGCAGAATTTTATTTACGGCTGCAGATCCTGAAGAACCTTTGTCAGAAAAGCCTTGCAAAGTGCAGACCGGACAATAATTGTGCGCCTGCAGAAGATGAAGATCGGAGAGTTGGAAGTCTGAGTCCATCAAGAAGTGCAGACCGCACTATTATTGTGCGACCACAGAACTCAAGAGTGCGGCCGCACTTAGAAATGTGCGGTCCGCAGAACCTAGAAAAGTGCGGCCGCAATTCAGAATTGTACAGCTACAGAAGTCCCTCCTATCAAGCTCTGCATCAATGTGTGGACCGCACATAGAATTGTGCGATCGCAGAACCTCCGAAAGGAAAATTTTTCCGAAAATTTTAGCTGTGTATAAATAGTGTTTTTGTCAAAATTAGGTTAAGTTTTGAACATCTGAAAGTAGAGAGCCGTTTTTATTTACTACTTTAGGAAATTTTTTGATAGTTTGTCTATTTTACATTGGATTTATTTCTCTTTATTATTTAATATGAGTTTAATCTTCTTTTCTTCTTTAATTCTTCATTTTCATTTATGAGTAGCTAAATTTCTAGCTAGGGTGGTGACATAACCCTAATGTGGTTACCTAATGGGTGTTTGATTTAGAGCTTGTTTATGGTTGGGTGTGTAATATTTAGCCTAGTTCTTGCTTTAATTGTGGAATTAATGGTTGCAAACATTGATTCATGCATATTTGACTTAGTCTCTACTTGAGAAAGAGAGACTAAGTCTAGGAAAACTTGGCTAACAAGATATTGGGATGAACTCAAGAAATTAATAGTCCCAGTTAAAGGATTGAATCTGGAGATAGTAAAACCCGACTTGAGCATTTATCAATGGTTTTGTGAATTACCCATTGGGACTTGAGAATGCCAAATTGGGCAAAACCACTCTAATACCGGGAGGTATTGAGTGGATAATTGTGTGTTGATTGCTATACTACACCGTGACCAATGAAACTCGCTCTAAAGCCCACAACCCGTTAGGCAAATACCTAAGTGGAAATCACAGCCCTAGATCTTTCACAAACTTGATAAAACAACACCAAAAATATCATTCTCTAGCTTTACATTTGCAAACAATATTTCAATTTTAGAAGTTGACAAAAACAACAAAGTATGTGGAAGTGCATTTTAGGCATGTTATACACTTAGTCCAAGTATATACCTAGTCCCATCTATGCTCCCTGAGGAATCGATCTTGACTCCAAGTTGGGTAATTATAATTGCATCGACCGCTTCACAACTCCAAAAGGTGGTGTGAACTTAGGCGACATCAATAACATGTAACAATGACTCCAAATAAGAACATCTCGACGATAAGAGAGATAACATGTAATAATGATTCCAAATAGGTACAACTCAACGATAAGAAAGATGACATGTAACAATAATTCCAAATAGGTACAACTCAACAATAAGAGAGATAACATGTGATAATGATTTCAAATAAGGATAATAAACAATGGAAGAGATGACAATAACATCAATTAAGGTTAAGCAATTACGGAAGAGATACATGGCAATAAAAGAGGTAACAAATTCTATTAAGACATATAAGAGTATATTTGGCAACAAGGGTGGAACATGAATCGCTCAACTTCAAATAAGACACGTAAGGGTAATTTTAGCAATGGAGGATTTAACATGATAAGGCAATTTTATTTTAATGTATATAAGAACCGAAGGGTCTAAGCCGGTCAAATTTCCATATATAAGTCGTGTACATACTCATCATCTCGTGTACACGTCTTCCATGTAGTTCAAATAATACAAACAAACCAATCTATACGGCGTAGTTCCCCTATATTATGTTAGGCAAGATACTTACCTCAAAATCCCTCAATCAATACTCCAAAATAGTTTTTCCTTTACAATTCACATTCGCTCGGCACACATTAAACCAAAATCGACTTAATAACATAAAATAATGCAAGAGAAATCAATTTCAATAAATAAAGATATGATCTTTACAAAATTTCTCAAAAGTTAACACAAGTCAACCTGGTACCTGCCTCGTCAAAACACGTGTCCAATGGTAGATTCTGACTACTCATGACCTCACGAGTTCATATATGTGATTTGTTTCAAAATCCGAGTCCAAATCGACTCTCAAAACTCAAATTCTTATTTTTTAAAAAGTTTACAACGTTTCACAAATTATCACTTTGATTCACATGATTTTGATGTTAAAATCTAATATATATTGATGTAATATGGTTAGAAATAGATTAGAATCAGTTACCCAAAGTTCATAGATGAAAATTCCACTTCAAAATCGCCTCCTACCGAGTCTAGGGTTCCAAAATATGAAAATGAGGCCAAAAGTCTCGTCCTTTAGCTTTTTATCCAGTCGCAGATGTCGCAATTGCGACTTGAGGTTCACACATGAGAACCCTGCAAACGTGAAGAAACTATCGCAAAAGCGAAGTCCCTGACACCCCTGCTATAATCGTAAATGCGAGATTATGTTCGCAATTGCGAAGCTAAGACACTTCGCAAAAGTGATGAGGATGATCGCAACCGCAAATCAAGATTACCTAGCCCCCCCCCCCCAACTGCAAACCTTTTGTTCGCAAATGTGAACCTAGCAGATTACAGCTAACATCGCAATTGCGATCCAAATCTTGCAAATGCAAGACTTGAGGCATCTATGCAAAACCAACAGAAATCAATCTCTAGCAAACGCTCCACAACTCGTCTGAAACTCACCCGAGCCCTCGGAGCTCTAAACCAAACATCAACACAAGTCTTAAAATATAACACGAACTCGCTCATGCGATCAAATCATCATAAATAACATCCAAAATCATGAATCGGACCTCAAAACACATGAATTCAACATGAAACTCAAGAACTTCTAAAAACACAATCGCGCGTCTGATCCCTATCAAATCACTCGAAATGATGCTAAAGTTTGCGGACAAGTTCCAAATGAGGACTTATTCCAAGTCTCTAAATATAAACCCAAACACGATTGCTACGAAGTTAACCTACGGTCAAATTAATAAAAATTCTAAGCCTTTAAATTGCCAACTTTCGGCAAAACAACACAAATAAACCTACGGACCTCCAAAATTGATTCAAGGCATACACCCAAGTATAAAATCACGATACAAACCTATCGAATCCATCAAAATATCATTTCGGGTTCATTTCCATAAGAGTCAAACCTCGGTCAACATTTTAACTTAAGCTTCTAAAGTGAGAATCACTTATCCAAATTCATCCCAAAACATCTGAAATTCAAAAATGACCATGTCATAATACACGTTATGAAGCTACTAAAAACCTCGAACCACTAAATGGATCACTAAAGCTCAAAACGAACGGTCGGGTTGTTATACTAACCAAAAACACACACACACAAAAAATTAAAAATATAGAAAATGCAAAAACATGTATTTTAGTTTTCTTTGGGTAGTAACAATTGTATTGGTAAAAAATAAACTTCACGCGTGTAATAATTTTGGTGACAAAGCAATCTACGTGGGTCAATGGAAACATGACAGCTGGTCAGAAGTTTAGAAAGACGTACAGGGCAAAGAGGAACGAAATAGCATGCACACGAGACAATTAGATGCGGGAGTTCCAGTCTAATTGACGAGTTAAAGAGACACTGTCAGAATGACCAAGGTAGAATAAAGGGCAGATTCAAAGGTCTTCAATCAATGAGCTAAACATTACATAATCTTCACGCAACAGTTACGATTACCAATTTTAACGTTACATTAATGATATTATTAGTCATTAATGATCAATCATTAAAAAGAGTAGACGTTATATAAAGAAATTCCCTATAAAAGGGAGTAAAACCTCACTTGTATGGACACATTCGAACCACTACTGAAATATACTTACTTTTATACTATCTTACTACTTTCTTATTTACAAGTCTAAATACTATTATTAGCTAATTTCTTTGGTTATAAGAAACCCGAGTACTTCTTAAAATAGCTTTGACTAAGAATCCAATTCTTTGGTTAAACAAATTGGTGCCGTTACCGGGAATCTGATAATGTTTATTTTTTCGCGAATAACCTTATCGAATCATGTCGAATACCAACGACAACAACCAACAAATAACTGGAACCCCAGTTCCATCGCCTCAGGGATCCCCACGAGGTTCAAGGGACAACTCCCCAGAAAGATCTACAACTCACAACAATGATCAAATTGGAAACGAGCAAATAGGAGAATAAGATCCTATGAAGCAGTTGGTTGGTGAATATGTGAGTGAAGCTCTTCAAGCTTTGATGAGGGGGCTACCAACTGTGTCGCCTACGCCTCCTCCAAACAACACCGCGACAGTAGAAAATCCACAATCTTGACTAGCAAATTCATGAAGTAGAGGCACTTTAAATGAATCACTTGGAGGAAGACCAGGTATGTCTAATAATTCAGATTTACAATCTTTAATACTAACCTTGCAGAAACAGGTGAAGGAACAACACGATCACATCGAGCAAATCCCTGGAGTACCACATGTCATCAAGGGTATTGATATTGATAAATACTCTCAACAACCATGGAAGCCAAATGCAGCACCTTTACCGATTCCCAAGAAATTCAAAATGCCTGACGTACCAAATTACGATGGGACAACTGATCCACGTGATCATGTTACTGCTTTCACCACATGAGTAAAATAAAATGACCTGAATAAGAAAGAAACTGAATCCGTGTTGGTCAAAAAGTTTGGAGAAACACTCACCAAAGGAACATTAACATGGTATTCTCTGTTGCCCGAAAATTCTGTTGATTCTTTTGCTAAGCTTGCAGATTTGTTTATAAAAGCACATTTCGGTGCTCAAAAAGTGGAAAAGATAATGGAAGACATATTTAAAATAAAACAGGGAAATACAGAGTTGCTTCGTGAATTCGTAGGCAGGTTTCAACGTGAAAGGATGTTTCTACCAAGAGTACCTGACAATTGGGCAGTTATGGCCTTTGCAAGTAATTTGAACGATAAAAGCTCTAAAGCCACGAGGAGACTCAAAGAGAGCTTGAGAGAGTTCCCAGCTACGACATGGAACGATGTTTATAACAGGTACAACACCAAATTACAAATTGAGGAAGATATTATTGCCCAATCAAAAGCAGAAGACAGGATTAGTTTTAGACACTCCGAATCAGAAAGGAGAACTGGCAAAAACAGGTACGATCTATAGACGATGCTCAAACACATGTAAAATATTACGAAAGTTCGAATAATATAAAGACTTTCTGCAAAACATTATACGGAAAAAACATGTGAATTCCTATCTCTCTTTTGTATGTTTACACCATTATGAAGTTGAGACGTCTTCTTCATTAAGTGTCGTTCATAAAATGGCTCTCTTTTATAAATCGTGCTTATTTCAAAAAGACATGAAATACTAAAGTACTTTTTAATTAAAAATTAAATACCAAAGGGGTAAAACAAAAACCTGAACGTAAAACATGCAAACACTTAAGAGTAAAACGAAAACTCAAAAAAACACAAGTTATGATAAGAAATTTAAATATTAATATTATATAAAAACTAAGTATTAACTAAATTTAAACCAAAAGTTTTTATACAAAGTTGCCCCTAAGTTGTCATTGGGAACTTACTAAACCAAACTTCACCCCCAAAAAGGACCGGGGGGAACCACCAATTGTTCCAAAAAAGAAAAAGAGAAGGGTTGATAAACACTTTCACTAGGCACTGGGAGGATTTTCTTCATCAGCAGGAGGAGCGGCTTGAGATGGAGAGGCTTGGGCAACAGCTTCATCGGGCACGATCTCATCACCCATTGGAACTTCAACTTCAGGTGATGAAAAATTTTGACTTTTCCGAGACTTTTCAATCGTCTCCTCAGTCTTGGAAATTTTAGCTTCTAAGTCAAAATTTCCTTGGCCCATTTCCGTCAATGTGTCAAGTCGGACATTCAAATAATCCCAACTCACATCAACAACTGCCTTATCCTCAAGAGCCTCATAATCTTTCTCTCATTGTTCAATATCGGCTCTCAGCCCATCTCTTTCAACCACGATAGCATCATAAGAAGCCTGCAAAGGGGCAAGAGATCTTTCTAGAAACTAAATCTTGTTTGAAGATTCACGGAGGTCCTCTTGGGTCTGGGTAAGTAATTTCACAAGTTCACCAGCATAAGCCTCCTTCTGGTCCAACAAAGCCTTCAACTTCAGGTGATGAAAAATTTTGACTTTGCTGAGACTTTTCAATCGTCTCCTTAGTCTTGGCAATTTCAGTTTCTAAGTTAAAATTTCCTTGGCCCATTTCTGTCAATGTGTCAAGACGAGCATTCAAATAAGCCCAACTCACATCAACAACTGCCTTATCCTCAAGAGCCTCGTAATCTTTCTCCCATTGTTCAATATCGGCTCTTAGCTCATCTCTTTCAACCACGATAGCATCATAAGAAGCCTGTAAAGGGGCAAGAGATTTTTCCAGAAACTGAATCTTGTTTGAAGATTCATGGAGGTCCTCTTGGGCCTGGGTAAGTGATTGCACAAGTTCACCAGCATAAGCCTCCTTCTGGTCCAACAAAGCCTTCAAGCTTCTTATCTCTTCAGTAGCACGGGAAAGCTGCTCCGCAAAGGAAGACTCCAAGATGTTTTTATCCTTGCCTGCTTGACTTGATGAAACCTTCTCGATGGCCAATTCCACTGCAATTACTCTAATTTTCTGCTTCAAGGTACACTTCTCCTCCGATACTGCCTCCATATCAAGTTGAAGACTCTCGAATTTCTCCTTCCAGTTATCAGCCTCGGTATGATAGTCATTCGCTAATTGCTCCATATGAACGATCCTTTTCATCAATTTTGTACCAATAAGATTGATCTGCACAAAAAGAGAAGTCAGATATTGGTACGGGATATAAAAAAGGAGGGAACGGTATAAAAGATACTTTTAAGGACGAGTGTACAATCTCGTTCATCCAAATTAAGGAGCTATGCCTTTCCAACTTAGACTTTTCAACCGGGCCTATCAGAGGCTTCAACCACACATCCACCTGGCTTGATTTCTTTAAGAGGCTACCTCCCGCAGGAACCTCTATTATAATTTTCTTCATCTCCTCACTATTGGAAGATCTTACTTCGACAATAGAAGGCACGAAAGTAGGGGCAGATGAAGGAGCCACGGATGGAATAGGCGGGGGAGAAAAAAAAGCAACAGGTACGGCAGACGAAAGTTCCACTGGAGCAGATTGAGGAAAAATAGCAAGAGGTGCTTCCTCAGAAACTGTGTCAGAGCCTCGGTGTAATAATTATTCAATTGATTCATTGACAGAGGAAGAAGTTGCATCTTCAGGAGCGGAAAGCTCTGACTCAGGCACGAAAGGTGGATCAGTAACTGGAACAAATTCATCATCAGACACGACCTTTCTTCTCCGTGACCTCCGAATCTGCGAACCTTCCTCCTGCTATTCCTCATCTTCCAAGGTCCGAGACCTACTTGATTTCTTTTTTGATGAAGAGGAGTTCACAATAATTTCTTGGGCCTTGGTCAAAGAAAGTTTCGAAGAGGATACTGCAGCAGTAGAGACCCCACGAGCGGGAAACCCTAACAAATAAAAGGGGTTAGAGAAGCTTGAAAGAAGAAAGAAAGGAAATATAAAAAAAAACCTACCATGGGTTTCCACTTTCCAACCAAACACCACCGAGAGGTACTTCCAAGAACGTTCTTCCATTGGAGCAATCAACAATAATTTTTCTACCCAACCATGGAAACCGGAGACCTCCTCAACGGTTCCCATGGTTGCTGAAGGAAAAAAAAATAGTCACGGTACTGTAGCTTTATAAAAAAAAATATAAAGAAGAAAATGAGCAAAACTGTACTCACGTGCAAAGTTCCACTTCTCAGGGAAGGGGAGATTCTCTTCACCTACCAAACCTTTAGTAGGGACAACAACATACTGGACATACCACCCTCTATCTTTATCATCATCAGGTATAACCAAAACTCTTTTACTCCTAGTCGCAAGAGTAAAAATTCATTGGCGGAACAACATAGGAGAATTGAGATGAATGAGATGATGAAAAGTAAAAGGAACTGAAGCTAAGGTGGCCAAATATCTAAGGCATGCTACTGCCCTCCAGATAAGAGGACCGATCTGTCCCAAGCACACATTAAAAAATCGACAAAACCCTATGATGAAAGGGTCGATGGGAGGCTTGAATCCTAAAGTAAAGGGGTAAGTATACACAAAATAATACCCAGTTCTGTAAGAGGTTATTCTCTGATTCTCATTGGGAACTAAGACTGGAAAGTCATATTTCCAATAACAATCTCTACGCATGAGTAAAACTAAACCCTCAGTGATTTGAGTAGGGTAAAATTCAGCATGATCATGAGATGTCATAGAAGAAAGCTATTTTCTTATGGCCTCACTATCCTTTACAAAATAAAACTCAGCAGGAAAAATTTCATCAACTTTTGGCTCACGAAGTGATTCGTTAGGTTCTTGTTGGTTGATTTCCCAATGCACACGCAAGTGTACGTGGTCGACAAGTAATACAGGATTTTAAGTCCAGATATCGTACCCATAAGGACTTGTGTAAACTACTTGCTAAATCACTCTAATCGTTATTTAACCAAGCCAATATAAAATCAAGGATGTACTATTCTATACTAACATTCTATGAAATAACTAATTATCAAGTGACAAGAATTATTGTGATGTATTCAGTAGAGACAAATTTCCAGGGTTGTGGTCTATTCACCACTCATATTGCATTCTAATTAACTTTTCCTTTCATATAATTCACTCATGGTTGCTAATTAATCGATAAATTCTCTCTTAGCCTTCTCCCGAAGCACTCCTCACCTATTCTCAATAGATTAACGCCTATATTCCTATGAAATTAATCTATTAGAACGCACTAAGATTANTAATGATCTTATGCGTGTATTTGCTCTCCAAAAACGTCTCCCTCCCCCAAGATGTGTTCTTGGGTCTATTTATATGGTTGGGATAAACCCTAACCGTGTAAGAGACTCCTATTCTCACTTGGAAACACTTAAAAACCTTTAAAACTCGGACTTCACCGAAACAGGTACCCTGGCGTTTGGGGGATAACGCTTGGGTAACGCCAGGCACCCCCTGGCGTTTGGAGGGTAACGCCTGGGTAACGCCAGGCACCCCCTGGCGTTTGGGGGGTAACGCCAGGCACCCCCTGGCCTTAAGAGCCAAACGCCTGGCTAACGCCAGGCTTGTCCC
>ML338853.1:0-25685 GCA_005239505.1 Nicotiana paniculata
AGAGGGGCGGGCCCATTATCCACCGAGTTTCGAAGGCTGCGGTTGGTCCAAAGGATCGGCCCCGGACGTATTTCTCGGTCATCCAAAAAAAAAAACTATTTAGGTATTTCGGTATACCGAAATACCGAAATATCAAAAACTCAATACCGTATACCGAACTGAAATACCGAAATTTATGTACCGAAATAAATCAAAATACCGAAAAAACCGAAACCAAAATACCAAATTAATTCGATTCGGTTTGGAATTCGGTTTTTCGGATTTTATGCCCACCCCTACTACCTCAAAGGGGCCACTCCATTTGGACTTAAGCTTTCCCGGAAACAGACGTAACCGGGAGTTGAAAAGAAGGACCAAATCACTCTCTTTGAATTCCTTGCTTCGGACATACTTGTCGTGCAAGTATTTCATTTTCTCCTTGTACAATGATGAGCTTGAATATGCATGAAACCAGAATTCATCTAGCTCATTGAGTTGTTCCACACGGAGATTTGCTGCAACATCTCACTCAAGATTTAATCTCTTCAAGGCCCACATGGCTTTATGTTCTAGCTCAACCGGTAAATGACACGCTTTTCCAAACACCAACCTGTACGGAGACATACTGATTGGAGTCTTAAATGCAGTCCTATAAGCCCATAACGCATCATCGAGCTTCCTTGACCAATCCGTTCTATTTGCATTCACAGTTTTTGTCAATATGCTTTTGATTTCCTTACTTGAGACCTCCACTTGTCCACTAGCTTGGGGTGATAAGGAGTTGATACCTTGTGATTGACACCGTACTTTGCAAGCAAAGTGTCAAATGCCCTATTCCAGAAATGAGACCCCCCATCACTGATAATTTCACGAGGAGTACCAAACCGTGTGAAGATATTTTTCTTGAGAAACACCACCACACTCTGGGCTTCATTGTTGGGCAAATCCACAACTTCCACACGAACTCACAAAAGGCCCCATGAAGTCTATGCCCCACACGTCAAAAATGTCAACTTCAAGAATAGTAGTGAGAGGCATTTCATCCTTCTTTGATATTCTCCCAGCTCTCTGGAATTCATCACACCTGTTGACAAGGTCACTTTCATATTTATACAGGGTTGGCCAATAGAATCCACATCTAAGAACCTTGGAAGCAGTTCTTGCCCCACCGTGATGACCACCGTAGGGCGAGGAATGAAAAGCATCAAGTATACTAATTTTCTCCTCCTCTGGTACATATCAACGAATCACCCCATCGTTGCAAATCTTAAACAAATAAGGCTCATTCCAATAATAATCCAAACTGTCCCGCTTGAGTTTCTTCCTTTGGTTAGAAGAGAGCTCACACGGGACAATGCCGGCAACAAGGAAATTAGCAACATCTGTGAACCAAGGCATACCATGCAAAGAAATCGAGAGGAGTTGCTCATCCGGGAATGCATAATTAATTTCAAGACCATCTTTAGGCCTCCTCCTCTTCTAAGCGGGACAAATGATCCGCTACCTGATTTTCACTTCCTTTTCTTTCAATGATCTCAAGGTCAAACTCTTTAAGAAACAAAACCCATCTCATCAACCTAGCTTTCGAGTCCTTTTTGGTCATCAAGTACCGGAGTGCCGCGTGATCGGTGTGAACAATCACTTTGGCACCCATGAGATAAGGCCTAAATTTCTCCATGGCGAACATAATTGTTAACAACTCTTTCTCCGTGATTGTGTAATTGACATGGGTATCATTCATTGTTTTGCTTGCATAGTACACCGGATGAAATATCTTGTTCACCATTTGTCCCAAAACCGCTCAAAGGGAGAGCTCCAATTGGGTGGGGTAATGATTGGAGTGTTTGTCAATTTATACTTCAAGAACTCAAAAGCTTTCATGAACTCTTCATTGAACACAAACTTTGCATCCTTTTCTAGTAGCTTGCACAAGGGATTCACCACTTTGGAAAAGTCTTTGATGAACCTTCGGTAGAACCCCGCGTGCCCAAGAAAGCTCCTAACTCCCTTGACAGAAGTAGGAGGAGGTAGCTTTGAAATCACTTATATCTTTTCCTTGTCCACTTCTATTCCATTCTTTGAGATCTTATGGCCGAGGACAATGCCCTCCTCGGCCATAAAGTGGCATTTTTCCCAATTAAGCACAAGATTTGTCTCTTCACATCGGGCTAGCACCTTGTCAAGATTTTCCAAACATTCTTCAAACGAGTCCCCAACAACACTAAAATCGTCCATGAAGACTTCGAGGAAGTCCTCCACCATGTCTGTAAATATAGCCATCATGCACTACTGAAAGGTAGCGGGTGCATTACACAATCCAAATGGCATCCGTGAGAATGAAAATGTTCCATACGGGCATGTGAAGGTAGTTTTCTCTTGGTATTCCGGGACTATGAGGATATGGTTGTACCCTGAGTACCCATCCAAGAAACAATAGAAGGCACGCCTGGCAAGTCTGTCTAACATTTGATCAAGAAAGGGCAATGGAAAACGATCCTTGCGGGTCACTTTGTTCAACTTTCGGTAGTCCATGCATACCCACCATCTGGTAACGGTCATGGTAGGGATCAACTCATTTTTCTCATTTGTCACAATGGTCATACCCCTTTTTTTCGGCACACACTGCACCGGTGAAGTCCATGCACTATACAAAATATGATATACCACCCCTGCATCAAGCCATTTGATTATTTCCTTTTTGACGACCTCTTGTATAGCCTCGTTCAACCTCCGTTGATGTTCCACGGACGGTTTCTCATCATCCTAAAGTATAATTTTATGCATGCAAAAGGCGGGGCTTATATCCAAATGTCATCTAAGGTCCATCCAATTGCATTTTTTCTTTTTTGAAGCACCTCAAGAGTGGAATTTACCTGCACTTTGGTTAAGCAAGCAGAAAGAATAACAGGTAATGTAGAAGATGGGTCTAAGAATTCATACCTGAGGTGAGAGGGTAGAGGCTTCAACTCCAATGTTGGTGGCTCCTCGATCGAGGGCTTTATCGGTAGAGTCTTCCGGTTTTCCAAGTCCAAGGAGAGTTTAAGGGGTCCATATGAGTAGGATCCCATTCCTTGCAAGGCATTTACACATTAAACCAAGCCATCCCTTTCATCATCCTCATGGTTCAACAAAACAACTTCCATGGGGTCTTCTACATTTATCATTGCACTTGTTTCATCAACTATCACCTCCGTCACAAGGTCCACAAAAGAGCAAACCTCATTACTATTCGGCTGCCTTATTGATTTGCACACGTGGAATATAACATTTTCATCGCCCACCCAGAAGGTGAGACCCCTGCTTCCACATCAACTAAAGCCTTCCCTGTTGCTAGGAAAAGGCTTTCCCAATATTATAGGCACCTCATATTCGACTTCGCAGTCGAGAATCACAAAATCAGCAGGCAAAATAAACTTGTCGACCCAGACAAGAACATCATCAATAATACCAAACGGCCTTTTCATTGTTCTATCTGCCATTTGCAATCTCATTGAAGTATCTCTTGGTTGACCAATACCCAAAGTCTTGAATATGGAGTAAGACATCAAATTTATACTTGCTCCCAAATCACACAAGGCCTTTACAAAATCCGCACTCCCAATGGTACAAGGAATTGTAAATGTGTCGGGATCTTCAAGCTTTGAAGCTATCGATTGCACAATTGCACTAACTTGATGAGTCATTTTGATGGTCTCGCAATCCATAGCTCTCTTTTTAGTCACCAAGTCTTTCATAAACTTGGCGTATCCCGACATTTTCTCAAGAGCTTCCACCAAGGGCACATTGATTTCCAAGCTTTTCATCATCTCAATAAACTTCTTGAATTAGGTATAATTTTGCAAGTCTCTGAGGATAAGGAGGAGGAGACCTTGGCAAAGGAGCCTTAACTTTTGGCACTACCATTTTCGGCATGTCTATCACGTGTTCCCTAGACGAGTTCACGTCATTTTGAGTCTGCTCCTCGTTGTCATGAATATCAATCCTCACTTCATCATTCAAATTCTCTTCACTCACTTGCTCATCAACTATTGGATTCTCTTCACTCACTTGCTCATCAACTATTGGAACATCATCACTCACAACTTTCTTTTGCTTGGAGGTACTTGCTTCACCACCTCTACTGCTCCTTGTGGTCATCGCCATGGCATGGCCTGTATTGTTCTCGCCCTTCGGTTTTACTACCATGTCACTTGGTAGTTCCCCCTTTAGGGAGAGTGTTCGATGCTTGAGAGATTTGACCTCTTTGTACTACAAGATTGTGGATGGAAGTAGTGTGAGAGGCAATTTGAGCATCGGAATCGACAGCCCTTTCCATCATCTGTTTGAACATATTCTCGATCTGCCCCATTTTATTATTTGAAGAACTCGGACCTTGAGATTGATATGGAGGTGTATTGTTGGGTTGTTGATACATCGGGGGCCTTTGAAAGCCCGACCCCCGATTTCCATTTCCTCCCCGATTGTTTATTGCCATTCCAATTGTGGTTGACACCCCAATTCTGGTTGTTGTTCCCCCAATTGTTTGAGTTGTTTTTATTGTTCTAGTTTCCTTGCCCTTGATTGTTCCAATTTTGATTATTCCCTTACGATCTCCATTGTTGGTTTGGAGCATTGCTCCGTTGTCCGTGATAGTTGTTGGCATACAACATTTCCTCGCTTTGGTCATCAAAAGAATAATCTTAGTTGTAGCCACTTCCACTTTGTTCATATTGGTCTTGATTGCTTTGTACTTGCTGACCACGATGTCTCCTATTGATTACTAAAAGATTGACCCCTTCCATTGCATTTACTTGCTTTGATCCTTGAATTTGCTGAAGTTGTGCTTTGGCTAGCTGGTTCATGGTTGTTGTCAACTCAGATACGGCTTGACCATGGTCTTGAAGTTCCTTGTGAAGATGGATCACGTTCAAGTCACCTTGAGGAACATTTCCCCGACTTTTCCAAGCTGAGAAAGTGTCAGCCATCTCATCAAGTATATCACAAGCATCGACATAGGTCAGCTTCATAAAATTACCCCTGCTAGCTGGTTCACAATACATTGATTGGTCGTGTTTATACCCCGATAGAATTTCTGTTGGATCATTGCTTCCGTCATGTCATTATTGGGGCATTCCTTGAACATAGTTATATATCTCTCCCAGATTTCATGAATGGGTTCATTAGGTTCCTGTTTGAAGGCTAAGATCGCATCCCTTAATGCCGCCATATGTCTCGATGAGAAAAACTTGGCTATAAACTTGTCAGCCAACTCATCCCACGTAGTGACGAAATGGTTGGGGTGCCTTTCGAGCCAGTCCAAAGCTTTCCCTCTAAGTGAAAAGGGAACAATCTCAGTCTCAATGCATCCTCCGACACGTTTGTCTGTTTGCTTCCCCAATAGGTATCTACAAAACCCTTTAGATGTTTATATGCATTCTGATTGGGAGCGCCATTGAAGAACCCTCTTTGCTCCAGTAAGGTCAACATAACATTTGTAATCTGGAAATTTCCCTCCCGGATCCAAGGTGGGACAATAGCACTGGTGTAACCTTCATTAGGAAGAACCTGATGTGCTGCCCTTGGAGGAGGTGTGGGAGGGTCTAGAATGTTGTCATTGGCCTGGAGGCCTCTTCTTTGAGCTTGAGGTAATAGATGCACATAGTCATCACCATTATCATCTACCTCCTCCCCCGGGATAACATTGCCGAGAGGATCAACCATTTGGTACCTAAAGTGATTAACACACCAAAGTTAGTAAAATAGAAGGAATGAAAAACAAGGCACACAACTATTCAGATAGATAGCCAAAACGGTTTGACTCCCCGGCATTTGATCGGTTCCAACCCTAAACCAATATAAATTAGCAAGGAGTGGTCGATGTAGTTTTACCCGAAAGGACGGGATCAATTTCCACAGGGAGTTAATATTTGTTGGGAGTTGGGTTTTGTACCTAATCTAGATGTGAGTGTTGTTTCTAATTGCACTTCTAACCATGGTTGGGTTTTGTTTCTATTCTAATTTTAATGTTATTGATTGCTGAAGAGTAATATAACTATAATATTTTGTGAGAGTTTTTCAAGTGATAAAAGGAACTAGGGAAGTGACTTCCGCCTAGGCGAGTATTTAATGGGGTCGAGAGTCTAGGACTAACTTTTTATGATAGGGGTCGTGATATAACCTTCACACATAAATACTCACTCTATACCTCTCGATAGTTTGAGTGACTTTTCCCGATTTGGCTTTCTCAAGACCAATGGATGTTCAAGCAATGCAAGTGACATTGGCTCAAGTCGGGCATTACTATCTCTAGGTTTAACCCTCTAATTGGTTATATCAATCTCTTGAATTCAACCCAATTCCTTGCTAGCCTACTTTACCTAGACTTGTGCCCTCTTTCTCAAGAAGAGCCTAAGTCAAAAAGGCATGAATCAGTATTTGCAACCACCAATTCTACAATTAAAGCATGAAATAAGCTAAACATCACTAACCCATAAATAATTAAGCCCTAAAATTAAAGACCCATTATATACCCACACTAGTGTTGGGTCACAACCCTAGATATGGGGTCTAGCTGCTAATAATAATGGTAGAAATCAAAAATGGAGATGTAATATAAGCCATAAAAGTCAATTACAAGAAGAAAATCTAAAGATGTAAGCTAAATCTACTCTAAAACCACTCGAAGTGGTAAAATACAGCTGTTCACGAGCTACCTAATACAAAACTTAACCTAAAAATGTGAAAAAGATATATTTATACACAATTAAAATTACTGGACAAAAATGCCCCTACGGAGGTTTCACTGACCGCGTAAAAATGGGCGTCTCAGCGTTTGGACTTTCGCGGCCGCGCAAAAATGAACGCGAACTGCGTTTCTTCAAATTTGGACTTGGACTGGGCTAGGCTTCACGGACAACGTAAAGTCTACTGCGTCCGCGTGATCTTCATTCGCGGTCGCGTATTTTGTTCGCGGACCGCATTCCTCAGTTGGGCCTTACTTGCAAACTCTCTGATCCTCCTATCTCGCTCCCAGTGGAATTTTTACCGCTTCCGCATCAGGTACCTTCGCGACCGGGTAATTTAGATGCGGGCCGCGTTCTTTGTTTGAACCAAGATTGCAAGGTGTCTGAACCTCGCTCCTCGCTGTCAGCGTAATTTCACTCGCGGCCGCGCTTTTGTAGCGTGGTCAACGGTCTACTTTGAGCCCAAATCAATCTCTATGAAGTTCACTATCGCCGGCCGCGTATTTATGGTCGCCTCAATGGAGGTGCTTATGCGGCCGTGTAATATCATCACTGTCCGCGCTCCAGTTCCATTCTTTGTGCTTGTGCAAGTTTGACTCCTTTATGAGTGTATTTTGGCTTTTTTGCCTCATTTTGACCAAGACCTGCAAGTAAGCACCTTAAGTTAGTTCTCAGGAATACCTTAACGCATTTTTGATCCAAAACCTAAGCAAAAGAGAGTAAATAGTGGGCTAAAATCCCTTGTTATCAGGGATCATGGTGATGAGATTAGAAGCACTTGGGAGCGTTGACCGCTTTGATGAACATTCGAGCTGACAAAGTCCTTACCAAAATAATGATAGAATTCTGGGACCCAACTAAGGTAGTTTTCAAGTTCGTCGATTGTGAATGGGTACCAACATTGGAGGAAGTCACTAGCTTTACAGTGTTGCCGTTTGCCGGGAGAAAATCGATACTGTCGGTTATCATTCCCAAGCATAGGTTCCTTCATGATTTGGGTTTGACAAATAACAGGAAACTAGAAGCAACTTGGGAAAGTCTCCTCCCCTTTAACCTTTTCTCTGGAATTGTTGGGGTTATTGGTATTCCCACAAAGAAAAGGGGTTATTGGTCTTCCCCACTGAGGAGCCCCGGAAAATACTTCACCAAGCTAGTGGGACTTGAAGGAATTTAGTCATATGAACCTATGCGGGTTCTAAGGAATTTTGTTCTGATCCAAGATGTACCCTTATGGTCGCAGACAACTTTATATGAAGATGATTACAATAGGAAAATCCTAATCCCAAGGGTGACGAGACTTCAACACAAGTGGAATGACTTGATCATGATGCTAATGGGTCAGAATTCCCGGTTCACTCCTGAATACTTCGTGTGGATCAATAAAGAGGATAGGTTGTCTAGACCTAGAAAAGAAGGGTTGACCGAACTGGAGACTGCGGTAGTAGCTCTACAAATATACCGCGAGATTCAGCCCCACTACTTGTAACCACCGGTATGCATTGACAGGTGGCTCCAGGTTCAGTCAACCATATGTTGCCACCGTTAGAGAATGAAAACCAAGTTATCAAGTAAATATAGATTGAATTAGAGACGGAGCCGGAAGAGGATCCTCAAGAAGAGACTGAGTACAATGACGAGGAAGAAGAAGTCAAAGAGGACCCTGAGGAGGAGCCTGAAGAGGAGAGCTTGGGAGGTTACTTTAGGGATGATTATTAGTGGCTGGTTTATTTCCCATTATCTTTTACCTCTTTTATTTCCTCAAGGGTAACTCTATAAGCCTATGCATCTTTTGTGAATTTCTAAAGACTGTTGTAATCACTGCTCCCATCTATTGTAATCCAAAACCTATCAATGAAAACCAAAATTTTCTTCAGATCTAAATGTGTCAAAATATTATTGTTTATCAAACATTCGCGACATAGGCCTACCTACGGCAATGAGAGGTCCCTCGCATCTTAGGAGACGCATTTATCTGAATATGTGAACTAATTTCTCATATTTCTGCTGAAACGAACTTCTACCTCTCTTTATTTTTCTCACTTTATTTCTTTATTTTTATTAAATCAAGGTTGGTTTGTGTTGATACGTAAAACTGGTTGAGCCACCGTACAACTTGAGATCTAAAGGGGAAGTGTCTACAATCGACGACCCGACCAGAAATGCTCTAGTAATAGCCGACAACCTAGGAAAATCGGGAGAAAAGAATGACACTCGAAATGATGAGCACGTTGCCAGGATGGAACAAGAAATGGAGTCACTAAGAGAAGAAGTACAACATATCTGGTCGCTGGCGCATTTGGTCGTGACGATGCTTATGCAACCACTCTGTTTCCTTTCATTAGATTCAATCCCTGATCATTTCCCTTTAACCACCCGACAAACAACCAGTACCCAACCACTGTACCACAAATACCACAACCCAAGTCATACCACCAATAACCCCCGCAAATCTGCCAAATCCTCCTATACATCACCCTACGTCCTAAAATACTTCCCAACACCACACAATCCACTAGACATTACCAACTTAGTTTACACCCCTGCTCATGACAACGTCACTTTTGCCAACAATCAGACCCAACACATACTCACGACACATACCACCTCACGTGAGCAGTATGTTCCACTTGTATATGCCACTCTGATCCTGCATTTACCATGCCCACTACAATTAGAGTTCCATATGAGATCGATCAATACACTGAGGTGGAGAAGTGAAGTACAAAGAGGAGGAGTCAATGTCTGAGCAGCTGCGAGTGTTAAGAAAGCAGATGAAGAATCTCTAGGTTGCTTGAGGGAGCGAGAGCCTGGATTATGAAGACTTATGCATACATCCTGATGTTTACATGCCCATAAGGTATAAGACTCCAAAGTTTTATATCTTCGAGGGAAGGGGTGATCCCGTGCTCATTTGAGTGCCTACTGAAACAAATTTGTTGGGGTAGGAAGAAATGAAAAGTTAAGAATGAAATTATTCATAAGGAGTGTAACAGGAGAAGTACTGACTTGGTATCCTCGCCAGGACCCCAGGAATTGGAGAGTATGGCAAGATATGGGGGAGGACTTTATGAACTATTTCCGGTTTAATACCAAGATCACTCCAGACGGGTTTGTCCTAGTAAATTGGCAGAAGAACCCTCAGAGTCATTTCAGGAGTACGCTCTCCATTGGAGATCGGAGGCTGCTTGGACTCAACCCCCACTAGACAATAATGAGTTAACCAAGTATTTGATCAGGTCCCAAGAAGGAATTGATTTTAAAAGATGATGGGTAGGATGTGATAGAAATTTCTTGAGCTGGTTAAGATGGAAACTTTCTGGAAGAAGGCAACAAATCAGGCAAAATACAGCCAGTGGCCATACTACAAGTTTCCATCAAGGCAATACAATTTGGTTCCATAGGTAATGAGGAGAAGAAGATGAAGAAGAAGAAGAAGAAGAAGAAGAAGAAGAAGAAGAATAAGAATAAGGAAGAAATGATGGAAATTGTTCCTTACTATCGGTCAAGTCATCCCCGCAAAATGAACTCCTATCCCATAAACACCCATCCCTCACATCAACCCACCTATGCTCCAATAAACAGTACCCAGCCGTATTACAATGCTCAACCTCAATACAATCCACCCCCAACCCATATAAGTCCAAACCCACCATGACCATATGCTTCAGCCCAAACCATCATCATCAAAATAGACCCCGCCTATGCACTACGACCATGCCCAAGCTTTGAAGAAAGAAGTTCCAGAAACTACACTCCAATTTCTTATCCTTTAGCCCAGTTTTTTGAAGACTAAAGAGAGTCGGGTTGATATACCTAGTACAACAATAATAACAAAACTTGTATGTTCCCAACATGTGGGGTCTGGGGAGGGTAGTCTGTATGCAGACCTTACCCCTACCTAATGCAGGTAGAGAGGTTGTTTCCAATAGACCCTCGGCTCAGGAAGGGTAAGAAGAAGAAGGGGAAAGCAAGAAAGGAAGAAAGAAGGAAGAGAAAAGAAAAAGGGAGAGATAAAGGATAAGTAGTACCAACTCATAGCAACAGGGAATACAATACTTGAGGCGAACAAAATCATAACACAATAAAAATCTAAGAATATGAAAGGACATGTGTGCTACTAATACTGTCGGTGAGCAACTAAAAACTACCCACTAACCTTCTACCTTAATCCTCGACCTCCACACCCTCCTATCAAGGGTCATGTCCTCAGTGAGCTGAAGCAGTGCCATGTCTTGTCTAATCACCTCTCCCCAGTACTTCTTAGGCCTACCTCGACCTCTTCTCGAACTCGCCATGGCCAACCTCTCACACCTCCTAACAGGAGCATCATTTTAACATGTCCGAACCATCTCAGCCTCGACTCCCGCATCTTTTCCTTCACGGAGGCTACTCCCACTCTGTCCCGGATAGCTTTATTCTTAATATTATCTCTCCTGGTACTCCCACACAACCATCTCAACATCCTCATCTATGATACTTTCATCTTTAGCACGTGGGATTTCTTGACTAGCCAACACTCAGCCCCATACAACATAGTAAGTCGAACCACCACTCTATAAAACTTACCCTTAAGTCTTGACGGCACATTCTTATCACATAAAACACCGGAATCAAGCCTCCATTTCATCCATCTCGCTCTGATGCGATGTGCGACATCATTTTCAATCTCCTTGTTACCTTGGATAATAGACCCAAGATACTTAAAACTCGCTCTCTTGGGGATAACTTGAGCATCAAGATTTACCGCTACGTCTGCTTCATGGGTCTCGTCACTGAATTTGCACTCCAAGTATTCTATTTTGGTTCTACTCAATTTGAAACCTTTAGACTCCAAGGTGTGTCTCCAAACCTCCAACCTCGCGTTAACTCTGCTTCGCGTCTTGTCAATTAACACTATATCATCGGCAAAAAGCATGTACCAAGGCACCTCCCCTTGGATGTGTCACGACAGAACATCCATCGCCAAGGCAAATAAAAATAGGCTAAGAGTCGATCCCTGTTTCAACACCATCACCACAGGGAAATGCTCCGAATCACCACCCACATTCCTCACCCGAGTCTTAGCATCACCATACATATATTTAATCACCCTAATGTACGGTACCATAACGTTGCTAGCCTCCAAACACCTCCACATGACCTCCCTCGGGACTTTATCGTACGCTTTCTCAAGGTCAATAAACACCATATGCAAGTCTTTCTTCCTCTCCCTGTACTGCTCCACTAATCTCCTTACCAGATGAATCGCTTTCGTACTTGAATACCCCAACATGAATTCAAACTGATTCTCGAAAATAGACACGTACCTCCTCACCCTGGCCTCCACATCCCTCTCCCAAACCTTCATAGTGTGACTTAACAGCTTGATACCTCTATAATTGTTGCAATTTTGGATATCACCCTTGTTCTTGTAAATCAGAAGCATCGTACTCCACCTCTATTCTTTGGGCATCTTCTTCGTCTTAAAAACAACATTAAACAGCCCAGTGAGCCACTCCAAGCCTGCTCGCTCCGCGCTCTTCCAGAATTACACCGGGATTTCGTCTGCCCCCGTCTCTCTGCCCCTGCACATCTTACGTATCGTCCCTTACAACCCCTCTACCATAATCCATCTACAGTACCCAAAATCTCGCCGACTCTCGGAGTGCTCTAACTCACCCAACACAATGCGTCTATCCCCCTCCTCGTTCAACAATTTATGGAAGTATGTCTGCCATCTTCTCCTAATAAATGTCTCATCCATCAATACTTTGACATCCTCGTCCTTGATGAACTTGACTTGGTCTATGTCACGGGCCTTCCTCTCACTCACCTTGGCCAACCGGTACAACTTCTTGTCCCCGCCTTTTCCCCCGAGCTCCTCATACAAACGAGAAAACATCGTGTTTTTAGCCGTCGTAACTGCTAACTTTGTCTCTTTATATGCCTTTCTGTAACACTCTCAATAAGTCCTTTTTTCCTCCTCATTTGTACTCTCCACTAGCTTCAAATAAGCAGCTTTCTTAGTTTCCACTTTACCTTGGACATCTCCAAATATTTTGACGCGACAAAGCATTTTGCCTACTGTTTGGGTATTCCTAGGCATGATACTAATGACTACTTTAGACTAAAGAATGAGATTGAGCTGCTAATCAAGAGTGGAGCCATCCAATGTACCTCAACCCCATAAAATGTAAAATGTAACCAACTGCCAAACCACAGAATTAAATGAGCCAACATGATTGCGTTGGACAAGGATTATGATTTGAAGGGACCCTCGTCCTAAGGAATGCCTAATCTACAAGAATTCCACTCCAAAATACCATATTAATTACGGTATAGTTTAAAAGTCCAATAATGGTACAAACATACCAACAATGGTCCACCGCCACTGTTAGAAATGAGGAGAATCAAGAATACATGACGGTTCCATAGACATACCAACATAAATGAAAGGGTAAAACGACAGACTCCATAGCTTCTCACGGGATGACCAGGTCAGGAAGGTGTTACGCTCCACAGGAGATAAATCGATGGAACCCGAGTAAAGAACAAAATTGAAGAAGAAATATAACAAATGTTGAGGAAGCGGAGTTCTAGAGAAAGATGCCAGTCAAAGAGTATTCCATGGAGGAACAACTAAGAAAGACCCCTGCTCACATATCGATCATGGATTTGTTAGTGAGTTCTGACTGTCATAGAGATTCTTTGGTGAAGGTTTTAAATGGGGTAAGTGTGCCATGTAATAATACCAGTGAGGCATTAGCAGCAACCATTCGATAAATGGTCAAAGCAAACATGATTTCCTATTGGAGAGATGAACTCCCTGTGGAGGGTATGGATCATAACAAAGCTCTGCACATCACATTCAAGTGTGGAGATAAAGTTGTGTCTTGAGTGCTCATCAATGGAGGATCCGGAGTGAACATTTGCCCGTTCTCTACTATACGAGAATTGGTTATTCGTTTGAGGGAGTTAAAATAAAGCCATGTGAGAGTAAGGTCTTTTGATGGGTCGCAGAAGGATGTCATTGGAGAGATCTACTTAGCCTTGCATATTGGACCAGTTGAGTTCCCAATATGGTTTCAAGTGATGTATATTTTGTTTTTGTACAATCTATTGCTGGGAAAGCCATGGATACATATGGTAGGGGCAGTTCCTTCCACCCTCCATCAGTGTATGAAGTTTGAATGGGATTGCCAAAAGAATGAATTCACGGAGCCGGTCAACTTACTTAGAACACGTAGTCCCTTTCATTGAAGGATTAGACAGGGCCGCCTTTTGTTTTCCCTTAAAATCAGATAACAATTAAACTTATAATGTGGTTTTAAGGACACGTGATTTAACTTAATACCAATAGATAAATGTGAAGATTAGTAATATAAATTGATAATAATATAGAGCAAACCAGTGTTTGAATGGAACTCAGCCCTCGAGTTAGAGTACCCTTGAACTGATTGGTGCAAGAACAGTTTAAAATATAACAAGCTGATGAACAAGAGTATAAACGAGAAAGAGAATCATTTTTATTTGATATCTGTGAACAACGTGTCCTACAAATGATTAGAACTCTGCTTTATATAGTAGTGGAATTCTACTTATGGTACAACTCTAAATACAGAAGGAAATCCCATGATTAGCTAATTAATCGTTCCTGATTTGATCAGTTTAGAGATTTAATCCATGATCTTCGACCAGACATGGATATCTTGCCTTTATTCTATTGTGCTATCTTCGATCTTGCTCGACGTCTGTCTCATTTGGTCTCGATTGCTACTAGCCTCGATCTCGATAGGTACCTCGATTCCAAACTCGGTACCTTGTCTTCGTTCTCCGGTCTGATCCACTACGGGGCGGACCTTCGATGCAACTTCCTGGTCTCGATCAAATAGTAAAATCGGGTGGGCTCGATTTAACCGTTTACAGATAGTCCCCTCGTTTTTTGGAGTGAAATGACAAGAAACAAATTGATCCTTCGATTTTTTACCTCGACCTGTTATGATGTCATCCTCATGATATAATTGGCAAAAATGATCGAAACGTCCCGTCGGTACAGTTCTCCAAGTCATTAATGAGTGTTAGTTGGTTCGCCGGCCACTAGTGCCTTTGAACCGTCGCTATGAATTACATAAATAGGCCCTCTTCTCATTGATTCAAACTTTACTTTTACTTTCTTCTAATGTCCAAAGCTTTTACCTCTTTTAAGTTTTTCCTTTCTACGAAATCTTCAAGTTTTGTTGTTAATCTCCTCTCAAACATCAAGTCCTATTACTTTTGTCCCTCTTCAAAGTCACACCAAAATGGAAAAAACATCAAAAAATGTTCTTCAAAAGGAAAACGCTTCTTCATCGCAGCCGGTTAGTGACAAAACACCAGTGGAGCCACGCCCTGAGGAGTGTGTTCCTGGGGGGTGCGTCCTTACTTCCGATTTTAAGATCGAGAAAAATCCGTCCGTCCCTGGTCGATGCGAGCCAATGTTGAGGTATATATGCTCGATAACTGAGGGATACCTTAAGCATGTAAAGAAAGACTGCAACTGGGAGGGAAAAGAGGTGGTGATCCCGTCCCCGAAGAAGACATCACTACCTATATGGAAGGGTTTCTAAGTGTTTACACTTACCCTTTCACACTGGGTCCCCTCGATCCTGTCATCGTCAATTTTTTCCGTAAATGCCAAATAACCCTAGGTCAAATGCATCCCTATTTTTGGCGGATTGCCATTCTACTCCGATTCTTCACGAGCAAAGTCGAGAGGATGTCTTTCACCCTCGACCACCTCATCAGGTTGTATATCCCCCGTCTCTATCGAGGCGGGTTAATAAAACATCAACATCGGGCTACCAAGGTATTATGCTTGAGCATAGATGAGGAAAATGATCGAGGATGGATGGGCCGGTTCGTTTGAGTTAGGACTTTCGACCTAATCCCAGCCGAGAAGAGGACATTTCCTGAGAAATGGAACATGAGCGTAAGTAAAATTCCACTTTTAGCTTCCATTTATTGTCCTTCTCCCTTTGTTTCTTCTCACCGATATCCCTTTCCATCATGTAGCGGTTTCCTGGATGCACGGTGCAATTCCCAGAGCTGGCCTTAACTTCTTCATATGCCGGGCACTCATGGCGCGATTTAGAAGTTCCATATTGTCAAAACTATTTCAACAGAATCAAGGAGTATTTGTCATATCCACTAGTGTTAGTTCCTCCCGAATTTGGGAAATCATTGTTGTTATACTTGTCCATTATGGATAATTCATTTGGATGCATGTTAGGACAATACAACGAAACTTGAAGGAAAGAGAAATCTATCTATTACCTAAGAAAAAGGTTCACACCATATGAAGCCAGATAACCCTTGTTAGAGAGGACCTGCTGCGCCTTGACTTGAATCGCTCAAAAGTTAAGGCACTACATGTCCGCATATACAAAACATCTAATATCCCGACTCAACCCGCTCAAGTACATATTCCATAAACCCATGCCTACAGGAAAGTTATCCCAATGGTAGATTCTTCTCAGTGAGTTCAATATTGTGTACATAACGCATAAATCTATCAAAGGGAAAACATTGGTCGATCATCTCGCGAAGAGCTTGGTAGACAATGATTACGAGCCAGTAACCACATATTTCACAAATAAAGAGGTGTTGTTAATAGGGGAGGATATTGTAGAGTCGTACTCGAGGTGGAGAATGTTTTTCAAAGGAGCAGCAAATTTCAAGGTTTAAGGATTGAGGTAGTTCTAATTTTGAGTCAGGACAACATTACTCAGCTTCAGCCAAGATAAGGTTCCCTTGCACAAAGAATATGGCAGAATATGAAGCATGCATCCTTGGGATAAGGATGGCAGTTGACATGACATGAACATCAAGGAACTTATGGTCATAGGGGATTTTGATTTGCTGATACACCAAGTTTAGGGTGAATGGACTACCAAGAATGTTAAGATCCTTCCATATGTGCACTATGTGAAAGAGTTGTGTAAGAAAATTTACCAAGATTGAGTTCAAACAAGTTCCCTAAATATAGAATGAGTTCGTTGACACTCTAGCAAACTTGTCATCTATGATCCATCATCTAAACAAGAATTACAATGACCCCATCGAGATAGAAGTTCGAGATCAACATGCATATTGTTTCCATGTAGATGAAGAACCAGACGGTAAGCCATTGTACTATGGCATCAAAAGTTTCCTTGAAGCAATAGAATACTCAGAGAATGCCACCAGTGATAAAAAACAAGCACTAAGAAGACTAGGTAATCACTTTTTCCTTAACGGGGAAGTCTTATACAAGAGAAACCCAGACTGGGGTCTGTTAAGATGTGTAGATGTTGCTGAAGCAACAAGACTACAAGAAGAGATACATGCGGGAACGTGTGGGCCTCACATAAGCAGTTTTACTTTAGCCAAGAAAATCTTAAGTGCGGATACTTTTTGGATGACCATGGAAAGTGATAGTATATGTTATGTGCATAAGTGTCACCGGTTCCATATTCACGGGGGTTGCATCCGGGTTCCACCTAATGAGCTAAACTTAATGGGCTCTACTTGACCGTTCACCACATGGGGCATGGATGTGATTGGACCTATAGAACCCGCCACGTCAAACGGAAATAGTTTCATCTTAGTAGACATTTACTACTTCAACAAATGGGTTGAAGAATCTACACACAAGGCCGTCACAAAATAGGTTGTGGCAGATTTCGTCTGTAACAACATAGTCTGCAAATTCGGGATCCTAGAGTCAATCATCATTAACAATGCATCAAATCTCAAAAGCAATCTCATGAGAGAAATTAGTGAGAAATTTAGAATCATCCACTACAATTCAACAACCTACAGTCTGCAAATGAATGGAGCGGACAAAGTAGAAACAAAAACATCAAAAGGATCTTACAGAAGATAGTGGACAATCACATGCAATGGCACAAACAACTTTCCTTCGCCTTTCTAGGTTACCAAACCGCAATGAGAATGTTAACTGGGAAACTCTGTGTTGGTATATGGAACAGAAGTGTGATACGAGCAGAGGTAGATACCATCATTAAGAGTCATTTAGGAAGCCATGTTAGATGATACAGAATGGATACGTGTCAGGCAGGAGCAACTCTTTCTCATCAATGAAAGTGAATGGACGCAGTATGTCATGGTCAACTGTATCAAAATAGGATGAACAATGCATTCAACAGAAAAGTGAGACTGCGACAATTCACACTGGGCAACTGGTTTTGAAGAAAATATTCCCTCATCAAGAAGAAGCCAAGGGAAAGTTCGCACCAAACTGACAAGTTCCTTATGTGGTCCATCGAATGTTGTCAGGAGATGCATTGATCTTTGTAGAAATGGATGATAGAGTCAGCACGAAGCCCATCAACTCAGACACCATCAAGAGATACTACATTTAAGATAGTAGAATCGAGATTTGGTTGTAACAAAATTGCGCCTGATGTGACTTCCCACGGTGGGATACGTAGGCAATGTAGGGTCCGATCTCTATTCCTCCCTCTTATGTAATAGAAAATCCAAAAAATCATTTTTTTATGCATTCAATACTATGCCACGACTTGAATTCCTTGGCGGGAATACATAGTCAATCCACATCTTATTATTTTTCATATGTGGTAATCGAACTAAGTTTTGACCTGATTCCATTTGGATATGTAGGATACCTGAGTGAGGATCGATCATTATCATAATTAATTCTATCATAATCCTCAAACTACGTTCAAACATGATTCTGCTTGGAACGTAGGCAGCCTAAAAGGGTTCGATCATAACCCTAGGAAAGCCTTTGTAATGCATTAGTTAGGTTAGGACACGATTGCGACAGCAAGAAGCTACATCATCAGGAGGATCTCCAGGAAACGTCATCAAAGTGGAAAAATCATTAAGAAATGATGCTTGCATTAGAGAGAACTTCTAAACATGTCACAATCCGGAATGACGACATTTTCCATAAAAATGAATAATTTTCAAAATATTTTTAGAAAATTCTATATTTCCACCTACCGAACTTCATGGCGTAATCCACCAGAACCGGGGCAAGTCCACGACTGCGATCCACATAAAAAAATACCCCCCTCTACTAAGAATTTTCCTTTGAGCGTAGGAGCGACAAGAATAAAAGGATGCCAGTAGATGATGGAACCGCTATCATCTCATGATCCCATATCTCTCCTTTATTACTTAATTCACTTTATCATATGGTTAAGAGAAAACTTCAAAATTCTTTGCAGGTATTCTATAACCAATTCTTCGATATGTTCAGAGCACCCTGTATATAGTAAACCGCCTGCTCAACTAATTAGGGCACCTTTTATATATCTAGCCGCTGGTCCCGCCAATCGGAACCCTATATATAGAAAACCATTTACTCAACCGATTAGAGTGCCTTGTACATATCGAGTTGCTGGCTTCACCAATTGGAGCATGTATATAGAAAATAGTTCGCTTCGCCAATAGGAGCGTTTCTCACAGATCGCACTGTCACTCCATAATATCAGAGATCCTAAGTAGATAGTTACAGATATCATCCTGACTTTTCCAATCGAAGGATAGACCATCCAGGTCTGCCATACGTTTCGCGGATTGACGACCGCATGTATATGCATTTTACATTTTCAAGTCATCTACTCCTATGAACGGAGCCACTCCCGTCGTGCGGAGGTTTTTACATTCAAAGTCAACTGCTCCCATCGCGTGGAGATACTCCCATCGTGCGAAGATATTTTACATTTCAAGTCAGCTACTCCTATAGCGTGGAGATATTCCCATCACGAGGAGACTTAATCCTCCGACAGCTACAGAACGGTATACATCCCAGCTAATAATCAAGTCAAATTCAAAGTCCCATCCCCGGCACCCAAAAAATGCTCCAAAGCTCGGAGATTTTATGTTCAAATATCATGTCGCCCCAATCCCAAATAACGGCTAGCCGGCAGTCAGGCATCATCATTCCTACATTAATTACATCATATCTTAAAAAATCTGAATTATTGGTATGTGTGTATCATCTTTTGCAAGATCAAACATTAACATGGAATTTCTTCTAAGAAGAAAACCAAGCTACAACACTATGAGAGACAACAAACACATCAGCGGGCCAAGGATCCAAAATCCAACTCAATCCAATCTGTAGAACTGCAAATTGTCAAATCTTTCAAGTCTCATAAACAAGATACAATATGTAAAGTCATTATGGGTTCCAAGATCTTCTCGTCTTATAGTATCGTCATAACACGATACTAGGGCAACTTCTGCAATCCTCACCCCTTCTGAATCATCATTCCAGAAGTAAATGAGGCTTGATTGTAATGACCTGGCCGGTCATTTCGAGTGTTGTATCCTCGTTCCCCCTTTTACTGCTCATTTATGCTTAATAGTTGCTATGTGACTTTCCGGGGTAGTTGGTTCGGTTCTGGGGATGTTTCAGAATGAGTAGAGACACTTAGTCTCAAGGTTGGGAGCTTTAGTTGAAAAGGTTGACCGGACATTGACTTATATGTAAACGACTTCATAATGGAGTTTTGATGGTTTGTTAGCTGCATTGGGTGATTTTAGACATAGGAACGTGTCCTGATAGTGATTTGGAAGTCCGTATTTGAATTATGCTTGAAATGACGAAAGTTGAAAATTTAGAAGTTTGACCGAGAGTTGACTTTGTGGTTACCGAGCTCGAATTTTGTTCCCAGAGTTGGAGTAAGTCCGTGTTGTCATGTATATGTGCAAAATTTGAGGTCAATCAGACTTTGTTTGATAGATTTCGGCGCCGAATGTAGAAGTTGGAAGTTTATAAGTTCATTAGGCTTGAATCGATGCACAATTCATGATTTTAGCATCGTTTGGTGTGATTTGACACTTTAAGCGAGTTCGTATGATTTTTTAGGACATGTTCGTATGTACGGTTAAGGTCCCGAGGGCCTCGAGTGGATTTCGGATGGTTAAAGGTGTGTATATTGGACTTGAAAGACTATTGAAAATTAATGGTGTCCAGTTTTGGTTTCCTTCTATGCGATCGCGTGGGTACGCGATCGTGAAGGCTTGTTTGGGGAAGCTGGGGATTTTACTCTATGCGTACGCGAGCTGGAGTATGCGATCACGCAGGTTGGCCAAGCAGAGCATCGCGAACGCATGGGCGTAGCCACATTCGCGAAGAGGAAAGGCGGCAGGAGCTGGGTCACGCGCGTTGCTCTATCCAAACGTGTGGGTGGTTGTGCGATCGCCTAAGCCTGAGGGACAGTGCATCGCGCTCGCATGGAGGTTTCCGCATTCGCGTAGGGTTATTTTGTCGGGCAGAACCTAAATATTTCAAAAACGAGGGTTTGAGCCTATTTCATAAATTTGATTTTGGGAGCTCGGTTGAAGGCGATTCTTGGAGAGATTAAAGGGATTTATTAGGATAAGTGGTTCTTCCTTAGTTCGGTTAAATTTTATGTTTATCTTTGATTTCATCATTAAATTTGTGATTTGGGTTGAAAAATTGGGGGGAAATGGAGGAAATTCCTTAGGCCAATTTTTGGGGATTTGATCGAAATTTTGGTATCAGATTTGAGTAATTTTGGTATGGGTGAACTCATGGTTGAATGGGTGTTCAAATTTCATAACTTTTATCGGATTCCGAGACGTGGACTCGGGGGTTGACTTTTGAGTTTACTTTTTGACTTTTGATTAAGAACTTAACCTTTTCATATGGAATTGATTCCTATAGCTTGAGTTGATCGTATCAAATTGTTTGTGGCTAGATTCGAGGCATTCGGAGTCCGTTCATGAGGGAAGGGCTTGTTGAAGTAGAGTTTTGCACAGTTTGAGGTAAGTAACACTTCTAAACTTGGTTCTGAGGATATGGAACCCTGAATACGTGTTATGTGATTGGTGTTGCGATGACTCACATGCTAGGTGACGGGCGTGTGGGCGTGCACCGTAAGAATTGTGACTTGGTCGATTCTATGGAACTATATAGTTGAATAATCTTGTTGTTACCCGTATTTTCACCATGTGTTAGAACAATTGAGTTGTCAATAATGTTAGAAATCCTGCTTAGGTTACATGTTAAATTATTTGCTTAATTTGCCATTTTGTACTCTGTCGCAGCTATTATTTGCATATTATATCTCAGTGTCTGTTTTCCGTTATTGATACATCATATCATCATTTTTTGGGATGATTATTATGATTATTATAAGCTCGAGATACTGGAGATATTAATGACTAAGTGAGGATGAGGGTTTATTGTGAGTGATATTCATGGGATCGGGCTGCACGCCGCAACATGCTTTATTTATTCATGCTAGGATTTGGCTTATTATAGCGCTTGGGCTAGATTAGCCCCTCCGCAGTTTACACATCCACAGTGAGCGCAGTTGCCAGCAATTTATTTACATTTGGGGTTGGATCTGCCCTGATTTTATTTGCATTTGGGATGGATCTGCCCTATTCTGTGTTGAATTTTATTGCAAAACCTAAAAGCATGTCTAAATTCTTGTACTATTAGTTATAGATTATGAATTTCTGAGATATGACTGCCATATTTTTATGTAACTATCCGTACTGTTAATGTTTTATGTGGACTATAATACTCGAATCGTCACTACTTTCAGTCCAAAGGTTAGATTTGCTACTTATTGAGTTGGTTGTACTCACACTACAACCTGCACCTCATGTGCAGTTCCAGGTGTTTCCAGTCATGGCGGTTGTTGAGTCATAGAGTTCAAACATTCGGAGATCATCGAGGTAGCCTCTTTGGCGTCCGCAGGCTTGGACCCTCCTTCCCTATCTTCCAGTTTATTATTTTTGTTCTACTTTCCAGATAGTATACCAGATTATGTTATTATGTATATGCTCATGTACTCAGTGACACCCCGGATTTGGAAAAACTTATGTATTGAGTTATGATATTCTATTCCGTTTTATGACATTTTTATTAATTTAAACTATTTTAGTATATTTCAAGTTGAAAGTGTTGAAACTATCTGAGTAGTCTTCTTGCCTAGTACCATGATAGGCTCCATCATGACAGGTTCGATTTTGGGCCGTAACAAGTTGGTATCAGAGCCTAGGTTACAAAGGTCTCACGAGTCATGAGCAGGTTAACGGAGTCTTGCGGATTGGTACAGAGAAGTCTGTACTTATCTTCGAGAGGTTGCCAAACCCTTAGGAAAACTTCACATTCTTGCATTCTTGTCATGGGGATTTGTTGATTCTAGGAACTAAACTTCTATTATTCTATTATCTCACAGATGATAAGTACACGTACTGCCATACATGATAGATATCCACTAGTACCATCGAGTAGGGCCATGAGAGTCCAGGGTCGCGGTAAGGATAGAGTTGCAGCTCCTACAGAAGCTAGAGCAGCACCTGCAAATCCACCAGTTGCCCCAGCTCAGGAGCAAGTTCCAAATGTGGTTGAGCAAGTAGGGCCAGCTCAGGCACCAACTGTTCCCATTGTGATTCCACACCTTCAGGAGGCTCTGACCTAGATATTGACTATTTGCACTAGCCTTACTCAGGCAGTTTCTGTTGAAACCGCGCTATCCACTTCTTAGGCCGGGGGAGGTAATCAGACTCCTGACGCCCGTACTCTAGAGCAAGTGATGCAGGGACTTCAGATCCCGAGGGTACTACCAGCCCAGCCGATTGTAGTTGCTCAGGCTCTGGTGGGTCCGGTTATGAGTGATGATGAGCATAGGAGAATAGATAGATTTGGGAGGCTCCAGCCTTCATCATTCAATGGGGCTGAGTCAGTTGATGCCCATGACTTCTTGGATATGTTCCAGAGGATTCTTCGCAAGGCAGGTATTCTGGAGACCAGTGGGGTCTTATTCACTACTTTTCAGTTTATTGGGGCTGCCTTCAGATGGTGGGAGGCCTATGAGAGGCGCAAGCCAGTCGGTATAACACCACTTACTTGGCATGAGTTCTCCATTCTCTTTTTGGAGAAGTTTGTTCCATAGACCCTCAAGGAGGAACCGTATAGGCAGTTCGAGCAACTGTGCTAGGATGGCATGTTTGTGACCTAGTATGAGATGAGGTTTCATTGTTGGATCGTCACGCAGTTTGGTTGGTTCCCACTAAGAGGGAGAGGATTAGGAGGTTCATTGATGGCCTTTACTATCAGTATCGTTTTGTTATAACTCGGGAGAGTGTATCAGGTTCAAAATTCGACGAGGTAGTTGATATTGCTCGATGGTTGTATATGGTTCGTAGTTAGGAGCGTAAGGAGATGGAGGCCAAGAGGCCTCGTTGTTCGGGTGGTTTCAGTGGTTTTCCTTCTAGGGAATAGTCCTACCACAACAGGGGTCTTTCTTATAGGTCCGCTTAGATGGCTCGTCTAGTTTATTGTGGTGCATCATCTTTCCATGGTTCGTACAGTGCTAGACCGGGTCCGTAATCTCTCAGTGCTCTCCCAACTCAGAGTGCATCTCGTGCACCTTCAGTGCAGGGTTCATCTGCACCAGTTCATTTGCCTCCATTTTTCAAGAAGGGGTGTTTTAAGTGTGGAGAGTTGGGTCATATGAAAATGTTTTATCCCCGCCTAACAGGAGGTCCAGTTCAGTAGAGGAGTCAGGTCACGACTTCAGCACCAATTAATTCACCACCCGCCCAGCCAGCTCAGGGTGGGGCTCAGGCAGTTAAGGGTCTCCCAAGAGGGGGAGGCCGATCAGGTGGTGGTCAGGCTTGATTCTATGATATTCCTTCCATGTTAGATGTTGTTTCTTCAGACACAGTGATCAAAAGTATCGTCTCAGTATTCCACAGGGATGCTTCTGTATTATTTGACCCTGGTTCCACTTATTCGTATGTATCATCATATTTTGCTCGTTATCTGGATATGCCCCGTGAGTCCTTAGTTTAATATATTTATGTATCTACTCCACTGTGCGATACTATTGTTGTGGACCGTGTATATTGATCATTTGTAGTGACTATTGGGGGACTAGAGACTAGAGTTGATGTCTTATTGCTTAGTATGGTTGATTTCGATATGATCTTGGGTATGGATTCGTTGTCTCCATGTCATGCTATTCTGAATTTTCACGCTAAGACTGTGATGTTGGTGATGCCGGGGTTGCTAAGGATCGATTGGAGAGGTTCTCTAGATTACATTCTCGTCAGGGTAATTTCTTATTTGAAGGCCCAACGGATGGTTGGGAAGGGGTGTCTGTCTTATTTGGACTTTGTGAGGGATGTTGGTGTTGATACTCCTGCTATTGATTCTCTTCCGGTGGTGCAAGAATTTCTAGATGTGGGTCCTGCAGACCTACCGAGCATGCCGCCCAATAAGGATATCGACTTTGGTATTGACTTGGTGTCGGGCACTCAACCTATTTTTATTCCTCTGTATCGAATGGCACCAGCCGAGTTGAAGGAATTAAAAGAACAACTTCAGGAACTTTTTGATACGGGGTTTATTAGGCCTAATATGTCGCCTTAGCAGGCGCCCTTCCCTAGTGGAAGCCCTCCCAGCCCAAAGGAAAATGCCCTTATCATTTTGAAAAAAAAGATGCAGGTCAAATTGATGAGCTTGCTGTGGAGATAGGTTTCCCGTTCGTGAACCGAATGTCTCACCTGGTGACTCTAGACTTGAGTCCTGGAACCACAGCCATTCAACGGGATTCGAAATGCCAAGGCTCGAAGACCTCTGGGACATGGTAGATCGGTGTCGATTTATTAATGTATTGAAAAATATCGACGATATCCAAAAACTTGTTGATTGATTTCCCAATGCACACGCAAGTGTACGTGGTCGACAAGTAATATAGGAATTGAAGTCCAGATATCGTACCCACAGGGACTTGTGATTAACTATCCACTAAACTAAACTCAAACAAATATTTAACTAGAATTAATCTAAAATAGTAAATCAAAAGATTAAATAGACAACTAACTTAAAGATGAATTCAAGGTAAATTGATATTCTAGAGTTATGGGTTGTTAAACAATCACGTTGAGTTTTCGACCTAAATCTTCTAATCAGGTTTATTGATTGACGAGGTTAATATTGCTCGT
>ML338853.1:25889-75656 GCA_005239505.1 Nicotiana paniculata
TGTATAAAGCCCTCTAATGTGATGTTTTTGGGTCTATTTATATGTTTAGAATGAACCCTAAACATCTCAAAGACTTCTATTCTAACTTGGAAACACTTAAAACCCGTCAAAACTCGGTTTCTAGCTGTCCCGGGGCCCAGGCGTTTCAGCTCTAAAGCCTGGGTAAAGCCAGGCTGGGCCAGGCGTTACAGCCCTAAGGCCTGGGTAACGCCTGGTCCCCCCAGGCGTTATGGGTCTAACGCCTGGGTAACGCCAGGCTGCCCCAGGCTGTTTGGCTTGGCGCCTGGCTATCCTCCGGGTGTCCCCTCTCGCGTATTCTTCGACGTATTTGCATCCGTTTAGCCCCGTTTCCATTTCCAATTCACCTACACATAAAATAAACCCTATTAGGCACATACAACGTGTATTTTATCATTAAAGCTCATAAAATGCAAGGTATATAATGCTTAAAATCACGAATTCTAGCCACACATCAATATGGATGATTATACATTGTGTGAGAAGTTCAAAAAATTGACGGTTGATAGCGGGACTTCTTCTGATAATGGTAATACCAGATCTTCCTCGGGTTATTTGGGGTGCACATGTTCTGTTTGTGAAGAAGAAGGATGGTACTATAAGGATGTGTATCGACTATAGGCAGTTGAACAAAGTACAATCAAGAACAAGTATCCTTTGCCGCACATTGATGATCTATTCGACCAACTTTAGGGAGGGAGGGTGTTCTCTAAGATTGATTCAAGGTTTGGGTATCACCAGTTGAAGATTCGGGACTCGGATATTCTAAAGACAACATCAGGACCAGTTATGGTCACTATGAGTTCCTTGTGATGTCTTTTGGGCTGACCACCCCAACAACATTCATGCATCTGATGAACAATTTATTTCAGTCATATCTCGACTCATTTTTCATAGTATTCATTGATGACATCCTGGTGTACTCATGCATCCAGGAGGAGCATTCCCTCCATTTGAGGATTGTGTTGCAACATCAAATGGAGGAGAAGCTTCATGCCAAGTTGAGTTTTGTCTTAGTGCAGTGGCATTCTTGGGGAACGAGGGGTCCATTGAGGGGATTAAGGTGGATCTAAAGAAGATATATGTGGTTTAGAGTTGGCCCGGACCGTCCTCAGCTACGGAGATTCAGAGGTTTCTCGGCTTGGCCGGTTATTATCATCTCTTCGTGGAGGGTTTCTCGTTTATTACATCGCCTTTGACCAAATTGACCCAGAAAGGTACTCATTTCAGGTGGTCGAATGAGTGTGAGAAGAGCTTTCGGAAGCTCAAGACTTCCTTGACCACAACTCCATTTCTAGTTTTGCCTTCATCTTCAGGCTCTTATACTATTTATTGTGATGCTTATCGGATTGTTATTGGTGTGTCTTGATGTAGGGGATAGATTAATTGCTTATGATTCGCTTCAATTGAATCCTAATGAGAAGAACTACCATGTTCATGATTTGGAGTTGGCTGCCATCGTTCATGCATTGAATATTTGGAGGCACTATCTCTATGGTGAATCTTGTGAGTTATTTACAGATTATGGGAGTCTCCAACACTTGTTTCAAACAAAAGGATCTAAATTTGAGGCAGCGGAGATGGTTGGAGCTGCTAAAAGACTATGATATTACTATTCTGTATCATCCCGGGAAGCCAATGTGGTGGCCGATGCCTTGAGTAAAAAGGCGGTGAGTATGGGTAGCCTTGCATTTATTCGTGTTGGTGAGATACTGCTTGCAGTTGATGCTTAGGCCTTGGTCAACTAGTTCATGGTCTTCCTTATATGATCGCATCAGAAAGCGCTAGTATGATGATCCCCATTTTCTTGTCCTTAAGGCCACAATTCAGCACAGTGATGCCAAGGATGTTACTATTGTGGATGATAGGGTATTGAAGATGCAGGGTCGGATTTGTGTGTCTATTATAGATGGTCTACGTGAGTTGATTCTTGAGGACACCCATAGTTTGCAATATTCCATTCATCTGGGTTCCACAAGATGAACCACGACTAGAGGCAGCACTATTGGTGGAGGAGTATGAACAAGGATAGAGTGGGGTTTGTAGCTCGGTGCCTAAATTGTCAAGCGTTGAAGTATGAGCATCAGAGACCTGGCAGATTAATTCAGAGGCTTGAGATTCCGGAGTGGAAATGGGAGTGTATCACCATGGATTTTATAGTTGGACTCCCACGGACTTCGAGGAAGTTTGATGCTATTTGGGTGATTATTGATCGGTTGACCAAGTCCACGCACTTCATTCCAGTTGGGACTACTTATTCTTTGGAGCGGTTGGCTGGGATCTAAATATGTGAGATTGTTCGCCTTCACGGTTTGCCGATGTCCATCATTTCAGAGTAGGGCATGCAATTTACATTGTAGTTTTGGAGAGCTATGAAGCGAGAGTTGGGCACACAGGATGAGCTGATTACAACATTTCATTCTCAGACGTATGGGAATTCCGAGACCACTATTTAGATATTGGAGGATGTGTTGCGCGTCTGTGTCATAGATTTTGGGGGTTCTTGGTATCAATTTCTGCAGCTCGCAGAGTTTGCCTACAACAACAGCTACCAATCGAGCATTAAGATGGTTCCGTATGATCTTTGTATGGGAGACGGTGTCGGCTTTCGGTGCGATGGTTTGAGCCAGGTAAGGCTAGGTTATTTGGTACTGACTTGGTTCAGGATGTTTTGGACAAGGTTAAATTGATTCAGGATCGACTTCGCACGGTGCAGTCTAAACAAAAGATTTACGCTGATCGGAAGGTTTGTGATGTTGCTTACATGGTTTGGGAGAAGGTACTGCTCAAGGTTTTGCCCATGAAGGGTGTTATGAGGTTCGGAAAGAAGGGCAATCTAAGCCCTCAGTATAATGGGTCGTTTGAGGTGCTTCAGAAGATTGGAGAGGTGGCTTACAAGCATGCCTTGCCACCTAGTCTGTCGAGTGTGCATCCAGTATTTCATGTTTCTATGATCTGGAAGTATGTCGGTGATCCGTCTCATGTTTTAGAATTCAGCACGGTTCAGTTGGATGGTGATTTGACTTATGATGTGGAGCCGGTGGTCATTTTGGATCGGCATGTTAGAAAGTTGAGGTCAAAGGACATAGCTTCAGTGAAGTTGCACTAGAAAGGTCATCCAGTTGAGGAGGCTACTTGGGAGATCGAACGTGAGATGCGGAGTAGATATCCATGCCTATTTGAGACTCCAGGTATGTTTCTAGACCCGTTCGAGGACCATCATTTGTTTCAGAAGGGGAGGATGTAACGACCCAACCGGTCATTTTGAGTGTTGTAGTCGCGTTCCCCCATTTACTGCTTATTTTATGCTTAATAGTTGCTATGTGACTTGTCGGGGTTAGTTGGTTCGATTCTGGGGATGTTTCGAAATGAGTTGAGACACTTAGTCTCAAGGTTGGGAGCTTTAGTTGAAAAGGTTGACCGGATCTTGACTTACGTGTAAACGATTTTAGAATGAAGTTTTGATGGTTTCTGTAGCTCTGTTGGGTGATTTTGGACTTAGGAGCATGTCCGGATAGTGATTTGGAATTCTGTCATTGAATTAGGCTTGAAATGACGAAAATTGGAATTTTAGAAGTTTGACCGAGAGTTGACTTTGTGAATATCGGGCTCAGATTTTGGTTCCGGGAGTTGGAGTAGGTCTATGGTGTCATTAATGACTTATGTGTAAAATTTGAGGTCAATCGGACTTGAAGTTCATTAGGCTTGAATCGATGCATGATTCGTGAATTTAGCGTTGTTTGATGTAATTTGGTACTTCGAGTGAGTTTGTATGATGTTTTAGGACTTGTTGGTGTGTTTTCTTGAAGTCCCGTGTGCCTTGAGTGGATTTCGGATGGTTAATGGTGCGAAAATTGGACTTGGAAGATTGCTGAAGATTGTTGGTGTCCAGTTCTAGTTTCCTTCTATGCGATTGCGTGGGTAGGTACATGATCGCGAAAGCTTGTTTGGGAAAGCTGGGGATTTTACTCTATGTGTTCGCAAGAAGGAGTATGCGATCGCGTAGGTTGACCAGGCAGAGATTCGCGAATGCGTGGGTGTAGCCGCATCGCGAAGAGGAAATGAGGGAGGAGCTGGGTCACGCACGTTGCTCTATGCAAATGCGTGGCGGGTTGTGTCATCGCGTAAGTATGAGGGCCACTGCATTGCGCTCGCATGGAGGTTTCCGCGTTCGCGTTGGGTTATTTCGTGGGGCAGAGCCTAAATATTTCAAAAATGAGGGTTTGAGCCTATTTCACAAATTTGATTTTGGGAGCTCGATTAGAGGCGATTCTTATAGAGATTTTTAAGGGAGTTACTGGGATAATTGATTCTTACTTAGTTTTGGTTAAATTTCATGTTTATATCTTTGATTTCATCATTTAATAAGTGATTTGGGTTGAAAATTTGGGAAAAAATGGAGGAACGTCCGTAGGACAAACTTTGGGGATTCGAGATTTTGGTACCGGATTTGAGTAATTTTTGTATAGGTGGACTCGTGGTTGAATGGGTGTTCCGCTTTTGTGACTTTTATTGGATTCTAAGACGTGGGCTCGGAGGTTGAATTTTGAGTTGACTTTTTGACTTTTGATTAAGAACTTAACCTTTTCATATGGAAATTAATCCTATAGCTTGAGTTGATCATATCGAATTGTTTGTGGCTAGATTCGAGGCATTCAGAGGCCGTTCGCGAGGCAAAGCTTGTTGGAGTAGATTTTTGCATAGTTTGAGGTAAGTAATACTTCTAAACTTTATTTTGAGGGTATGAAACCCCGAATTACGTGTTATGTTATTGGTGTTGAGGTGACGCACATGCTAAGTGGTTGGCATGTAGGCGTGCACCGTAAGAATTGTGACTTTGTCAACTCTTTGGAACTGTATAGTTGAATAATCATGTTGTTACCCGTATTTTCACCATTTGTTAGAACAATTGAGTTGTCAATCATGTTAGAAATCCTTTTTAGGTTACATGTTGAATTATTTGCTTAATTTTCCATTTTGTACTGAGTTGCAGCTATTATTTTCATATTATATCTCAGCCTCTGTTGTCCGTTATTGATACATCATATCATCATTGTTTGGGCTGATTATCATGATTATTTTGAGCACGAGAGACTGGAGAGATTAATGACTTAGTGAGGCTGAGGGTATATTGTGAGCGATATTCATGGGATCGTGCTGCACGCCGCAACAGACTTTATTGATTCATGCCAGGATTTGGCTTATTATAGCACTTGGGCTGGATCGGCTCCTCCGGAGTCTGCACATCCATAGTGGGCGCAGTTTCTAGCAATTTATTTACATTTGGGGATGGATCTGCCCTGGTTTTATTTGCATTTGGGCTAGATCTGCCCTGTTCTGTGTTGAATTTTATTGCAAAACCTAAAAGCATGTCTAAATTCTTGTACTGTTACTTATAGATTCTAAAATATCATTGTCATATTTTTCTATAACTCTCTGTACTGTTAATGTTGTATGTGGATTGTAATACTCGAACCGTCACTACTTTCAGTCCAAAGATTAGATTTGTTACTTATTTAGTTGGTTGTACTCACGCTACACCCTGCACCTTGTGTGCAGTTCAAGGTCTTTCCGGTTACGGCGGTTGCTGATTCACAGGGTTCAAACATTCGGAGAGCATCGAGGTAGCTGTTTTGGCGTCGAGACAAAAATTTTCCTTCATCAATTTCTTTACCCGAAAACTCTTTCCTCGTCTCCAGACATAGAGGGGATGCTTTTGACAACCAATTTTTACCCTCCCTTTTAAAATTAAGTTATTTATACATATTAATTTACAATAAATGTGTTGAAAATATTTTCTAATCAATAATACATATTTTTATATAAATATAATAGGAAACTAGTAATTAATAGTGTTAAACTAATAACTTGGTATAACCTTACTATCTTTGAAATTATTAAATAACCTCTATATTTTGATACACACCTTTTATAATTAATACAACAAAATAATCCTTGATTTTTAATTCATCGCTTACTATTTTAAATCATCCGAAATTAACTTCATAATTTTAGTAAATAAAGTATTTTAATAATTAATTGATTAATTACATTAATCTATAGAGTATTTAATAATAATATTTTTATCACATTTAATTCTAATTAAATAATTTTAATTAAATTAGTTTTTTAAAGGGATTAAAGCTTAAAAGGCTATAACTGCAAATGCCCAATCAAATGCAAAGTTGTCATATTTTAAATTAAATGCTAGTGGATTTGGCCCAGCACATAAGCCCAATACACCTTTGACACAGTTGCTGCCTAAAGTCGAGAAAAATTTGTCCTGCATCAATTTTTTTGCCCGAAAACTCTTTCATCGTCTCCGGTCATAGAGGGGATGCTTTTGACAATCAATTTTTACCCTCCCTTTTAAAATTAAGTTATTTATACTTAATAGTTTACAATAAATATGTTGAAAATATTTTCTAATCAATAATACCTATTTTTATATAAATATAATAGGAAACTAGTAATTAATAGTGTTAAACTAATAACTTGGTATAACCTTACTATTTTTGAAATTATTAAATAACTTCTATATTTTGATACACAAGTTTTATAATTAATACAACAAAATAATCCTTGAGTTTTTATTCATCGCTTACTATTTTAAATCATCTGAAATTAACTTCATAATTTGGGTAAATAAAGTATTTTAAAAATTAATTAATTAATTAATTACAGTAATCTATAAGAGTATTTAATAATTATATTTTTGTCATATTTAATTTTAATTAAATAAGTTTTATTAAATTAGTTTTTAAAGAGGTTAAAGCTTAAAAGGCTATAATTGCAAATGGCCAATCAAATGCAAAGTTGCCATATTTTAAATTAAATGCCAGCGGATTTGGCCCAACACATAAGCCCAATATGCCTTTGACCCGGTCCAGACTCACCCCTTCATCCAAGATGGGGTTCCACGCTAATCCATCCAAGCCAGTGGCGTTACGCCAAGTCACCCGTCTTTCTTACTCATAGAGAAAATACAAATAGATCTGGACCGTTCACTCAACTCATCAACAGTCTGTGTTTGATCTCTATTTTTCTTCTTTCTTTATTTTCCATGAGACTGAATCTCCATTGCTGGACTAAAGGATATAGCGACCATAGTTTCTTATAATAAAAATATTTTCTTAAATCCTTATGCCTTATCAGGGCGTCGTTAAACAAATGATCCAACAACCTAGAATATGTCTCCCATTTTTAATTCAGAGACAACCCCTAAACCCTAAATCATTTTCCCCGACCCAGTCACCTCTCTTTCCCTTTCCTTTGTTCTGTCTCTCACCCATGAACCATCAATCGCCAAACCTTGTACAAATTCGTGCAAGGTCACAAATCCAACGTTCAAATCATTCCCTTTGACCTTCGTGCATTGATAAGTAGGTATTTTGACTACTTATTTGCACCCTTTTACTTTTGTTTTAGCTAAAAAATGCTTAAAGGTATTTCCGAAAACTGATAAAATATGCTTTCTTGCAGGAGTATTGGAAAATGAGCCAAAGAGATGGCATTCAACTCAAGAAGGAATAGTTTTTGACAGAGACTAAAACCAAGAGAAAAGGGGTAATGTGCGGACCGCAGAATTTTGTCTGCGGCCGCAGAACATGAAGGAATTTAGACAGTGCTCCTTTGCAATGTGCGGACCGCATAATAATTGTGCGTCCGAAGAAGATGAATATCAGAGAGTTGGAGTTTCAAGTCCATCAATAAGTGCGGACCGCACTATTATTGTGGGGCCGCAGAACTCAAGAGTGCGGCCGCACCCAGAAATGTGCGGTCCGCAGAACCTGAAGAAGTGCGGCTGCAATTTAGAATTGTGCGGCCGAAAAAGTCCCTCTTGTCAAGCTCAGCTTCAAAGTGCAAACCGCACACAGAATTGTGCGGTCACGGAACCTCTGAAAGGTCAATTTTGTTCGTAAATTTCATGTGTGTATAAATAGTCTTTTTTGTCAAAATTAGGTTAAGTTTGAACTTCAGAAAGTAGAGAGCCATTTTTATTTACTTCTTTGGGAAATTTTATGATAGTTTGTCTATTTTAAATTGGATTTTTATCTCTTTATCAATTAATATGAGTTTAATCTTCTTTTCTTCTTTAATTTCTGCATTTTCATCTATGAGTAGCTAAATTTCAATCTAGGGTTGTGACCCAACCCTAGTGTGGGTGTGTCGCGCCCTTTTTTTTCGCGAAGTTGGGTTTCGACATGTGACAACTCTTTTAAATGGGTGTTAAAAGAGAAGTGTCTCCACCTAATGATTTTAAGGTGCGTTAGGGCACCTATTGTCTAAGTAACTCTGTTTCACTAGTCAACGCCACCAAACGTCGGGTAAGGGCTCAAATTACCTCAAAGAGAAGGTGTTAGGCACTCCTCGAGGTCCACAACTATGGGTCCCGGCCGAACCTAAAATTATGTGGATTAGGCTAAGTGATCAAATAAGTAAAGAGAGTACAAAAATCAAAGAATTTTATTACACAATCTTAATGCGAATATAGAGATACAACTATTCCATTTTCACTAGAAAGAAAGAAAGGAAAAAAAATGGAGCGGGGTCCAAAGTTTTTTTGCCTAAAGGATCACCCCGCGCAACATAAATAATAATTCGCAACTCCCTTAGGGTAGGGAGTTACTCATATTGTTCAGTGGGCACAGACTATCATCTCCCGCTACCCGATTACTATGTTAAAGTCGTTTTACCTAAAGCGATCTAATTCAATTCTAAGTCGTGCGCTACCCGTCCCATACCTATGGTCCAGGAGGTTTTGGACATCTATTTAGGTGGTTCTAGACCTTACTAGGCTGCTCCAAGACGAAAAGCTAAGCGACATTCAAAAACACATAAGACTTCATGTAAGGCAGTTAGAGGCTCACATTAACCTCCGCACTTAGACATCAAATGCACGCAAACAGATATTCAGGTGAGGAGGTTTCAGAATTAAAAACCTTAGGCCTTATAGACATGATTTCTAGGTGACCTTGAATTAAAGCATGCGGGAAGTTTCAGATGCAAGATGTTGCTCATAGGCAGGATTATACAGTTGTTATAAGTTGATTATTGAAATCATAGATTTCAAGTTATTAAACCTATATGTGCTATGCCTAGGTGATCTACGCAGTCAAAGATAGCAAAATCTGTTAGGGAAAGCCCCATAATTATTCATGCTCTCTAACAGTAGCGTACACAAACATCGTTTGAGGCATTTAGCATTACCAAATGGCGAGTGATTATACCCTATAGGCAGGACCTCTAACGTTAGTACTTAGAGCTGATTTTATTGTCATATCTTTATCATATAGGCATATTTTCTAGATGAATAGCAAAATGGAATAATTGGAATCTTATAGGCATGATTTCTAATGAACGATGCGAATTGAAAGAAAAATTAATGACATTGGTTCCTATAGGCAGATTTTCTAAAAGCACATAGGAGTAAACATAAGTGCAATATTTTTTATTCATGTTTGCTAGTAGGCAATGTGTGTGTGTGAGCTTTCCGTGGCACGATTTCTATAGTGCACATAGTGATTGAATAGAATATATAGCAAATAAATCATTAAGTCCTATAGGCATATTATCTACCATTTTGTAAGCAAATATTAAAATCTACCCACATCCCATTTTACTAATACCCCAATCGTTTATACAAAGTTATTACAGGTCCAATAATGAGTTAGATGCAAATGTTATACAAGTAATTACAATAAGCCCATAGCAGGCCTAAATGAAATACCCAACACTGCTTGGGCCTTTAGAATTCTCACACAGCATACCCAGACCTCAAATAAGGAACCATATTCACCACACAACCTCAGAATCCATAAAGGAGCCCAAAGTTGATTCATATAACCAATTGCCAAGTTTTTCACCATTTAAACCAACCAATTTAGATATACAGTAGATAATAGGAGGAAAAGGGTTGAATAGGGGTACTTTATGTTTCAGGGAATGACTAAGGACCCAAATCCTAGTGTGTCAGAGTTCACAACGGCCTCAAATGGACTCCGACAGTGCTCACACTAGGGAGGTCAGTAGTAAAAGCCTAGGTAATCTTGGCTTTCAGTCGACTAAGAATAAGAAATTAAATGGAGCATAGGTGACAAGTGAAAGAGAGTGAACAGTGGTTAAGAGATAGGGATTAAGGGATACACTTATAATTTAAACAAACATGGTCAAGTTAAGCATATAGAGCAGATAATCGAACAGGTCACAAGATTTAAGAACAAACTTAGTAAAGATATAGAAGAAAGTTCAACACTTAGCAAATAGGCAGTCACACATTAACAAGGTTAAGGAAAGAACAAGTTTGCAAAATTGGCAAAGATTATCATGCACAGATACATAATATCAAATAAGTGAAAACCTAAAGGTCCAAATTATGCTAAGTATATGTCCTAGTATTATAAGATAGTTATGTTAATTTCACATCAGGCAGTATAACAACATTTAGACATGATACAGAAGCAGATTATGACAATTACTAGTGAATCAAGTGAGCCAAAACACGTTGAAGGGCATATTAACAGAGAACTAGTCATGGTTGATAAAGGGTCTTGACACAGAATTAGAATATACTACATGTGAAGAGTACCACTGCAGAGATTCAGAACAGAATGGGAAGATAAACTCGTGTCATATAGTATAAGCAAAATCCCCAAATGTTTTGGTGAAGAATATGTCGATTCCCGTCCCTCCCAAAGGGGAATATAGAGAGGTTTATATAGTGACAGAAATTGAACAAGTAAACAAGGAAAAATATAAAATCAAACACAAATAAGGAAGTAATAACATATAGAGTCAAATAAAAATCGGATTTGGAAAAAATAGGTAAACCCTAGTTGACAGTAATCGAAAATTGACCGAAAATCTTGGCTAATCGGACCCATATAGCCATGGCCGTGATGTATATGGACTAAATAATGTCCAGATTCAAACGGTTAAAGTGGAATGACCGGATTCTGAGAGATAGTACTTGCCATGTTTAGGAAAGTACTAGGTGATACCATATATTTGTAGAAAATAGCGAGATAACGCACAAAAGGCAAGAAAATCATGGAAAGAATCCATGGTTGAGACGTATTCGGAGAGGTTTGAGAAGGCGGATAGGGTTTCTATGAGAGGGAGGAGTGTTTGAGGGCGGCTGCTGAAGAGAGAATGGGGATTAGGGTTTGGGTGAGGGGATATAAGGAGCGTGGAGGAAATGTTGGGAGCCGTTAATCAACGGCTGGGATTAAAACATGTTGGGGCTAATTTTTGGACTGGGTTGGGGGATTGGGTCGTTTGGGTTGGTGAGGTTGTTGGGCCAGGGGTTTATTTGGACCTTAATGGTCCGAAATTAATCCTAATTTTGGGCCATATTTTAAAATAGGGAATCAAGGGAAAATAATTTAATAATAAATAGTTAAATAAAATATAAAAATTCCATTTATGAAAAAATATATTTAAAAATAGTAGAGGATTATAAAAATGTAAAATACTACTTTGACCCTAAATAAAATAAAAAAATGCAATAAAAATTGTAAAATATAGGCTATTATTGCAAGATTGTGCATATAGCTTAAAATACAAAAATATAATTATGTAAAATAAAGTAAAATATCATGAAGCATATATATGGGTGAAAAATAATAAATTGGATGATTGGGTCATCACAAAATAATTTAAAGGGTAATTAATACTTATTTGAATAATTTAAATGCAAGAAAATTGATTTTAAAGTTTAATGTTATGAACAAATTATAGAAAATGCTTGGATATATCTTGTAAATTAAATAATAATAAAAAATAATATTTTGAAAATATATACAGTTATTTGAAAAAATATGAGGGCAAAAATTGGGTATCAACAACTGCTCCTCTTTACCCGGGAATGATGAAAGAGTTGTCGGGTAAAGAAATGATGACCAATTTTGGCCGAATTAGGTGAGGGATGATGTGATTTGAAAAAAAATTGGGGCGGAACCCTGGTTCATGAGTTGCCTACATATCCCTAGTGTTACGGGAATCAGGTCGTGTGTAGTTCTAGGTCTAACGGTGAACTGAATCGATGGAGTTGTTACAAGAATGGTCGTATGTTTCGGAAAAGGGTTCTTTTAGGTAGGACAATATCAGATGAATTTATGGGAAATCACAAATGAGAGTCTGGAACATTACAGATGTATCATAGAGCGTGTGTCTGAACGGTCATGGAGTAAAAGGTGGGTAATTGATGGTGTTTGATTACGTTGAAACGATTGCAGGATGTGAACTTTATGAGCGAAAATCAGAGCAAAGATTGCTCCCGTTTGAAGAACGGTTACTTCCAGGATTACCTGCAAAACTTAGAACACGATGCATGCAAGTATACATGGATTGTTGCGAGAATTTAAACATGATGAAAATTTCCTTTGGACCATGAAAGTTGATTTGGACGGTGAGGATAATGTCCTTAGACTATGACGTCCTGGGCCATGAATTGTTAATAAGGGATTCGCATGCCATGAAATGATATCCTCGGGCCATGAGGATGGTGCCTCTGGATTATGACGCCTTTGAATGATGATGCGCACTTTGAGAGATCCTCCGGCCATGGAATGGTGTCTTCCGACTATGAGGATGATGCCTTTGGACTATGACACCTTTGGACAAATGGATGTTTCAGCCCATGCAATGAAAAAAGATAAGATTCTTGGTAATATGTGAAATGAAACAAGACAAGTCTTAGTCTTGTGTAAGATAAGGGCAGTGCTTAGCCCCAAGTGAATAGAGGATAGTGCTAAGTCTTTAGATAGCGTAACGGAGATAATATTTAATCTTGGGGAAAAGGCAGTACTTAGCCTTATGCAAGAAAGGAGGCAATGCTTATCCTTATGCAAAGAAAGAGATAATGCTTAGTCTCATGCGGGAAAGGCAATGCTTAACCTTATGAAATTAGGGAGGCAATGCTTAGCCTCATGTAAAGAGGAGACAATGCTTAATCTCACGCAGGGAAAGGAAGTGCTTAGCATTATGCAATAAAGGAGGTAGTTCTTAGTCTCGTGCAAAGAGGAGATAATGCTTAGTCTCATGCAAGTAAAGTCAGTGCTTAGCCTTATGCAATTGGGGAGGCAATGCTTATCCTCATGCAAAGAGGAGACAATGCTTAGTCTCGTGAAGGGAAGGGAAGTGCTTAGTCTTATGCAATTTGGGAGGCAATGCTTAGCCTCATGAAAAGAGGAGAAAATGCTTAGTCTCGTGCAGGGAAAGGCGGTGCTTAACCTTAAGCAAAGAGGATACAATGCTTAGTCTCGTACAGGGAAAGGCAGTGCTTAGCCTTATGCAATTGGGGAGGTAGTTCTTAACCTCATGAAAGAAAGCGATGACTGATAGTAAAGCATTTCTTAGATGGAGATTCTTGTGCTAGATAATTTGTTGTCTTGAAGGTAGTGATTTGATGTGTATGCAGATATCGTTGTCTTATTGTGCCTGCATCCAAAGAAACATTGTGAGTTCTGTGGGTGGAAGGTTGGTTTGCACTTTAATTTCCTGTTCTATATTTTCACCTACCTTGAGATCCTATTTGAGTTACCTTGGGTAACATCTGGTTGTTATAGAAATAAAGTTTTCGAAAATATGCGTGCATTTGATGAATATCGTTATTTAAATATTGTAGTATGCAATATCAAGTAATTTAAATAAACCAATGACTGTGACATATTTTAGAGACATTGTGACCTCCTTGCTTTAGAATTTTGAGGATCCCTCTCAAAAATTTGCCCCAGTTTAAATGCAACTCTTTGACTGTTCCGCGTATGATGAAGTTGTCTGGACTTGCCTTAGAATTTTGAGTGTCCTCCTTAAAATTCTACCCCAATTTTTTTATCATGGCAAGAAATGAAGATTTTATTAGGATGTGACCGAACCCACAGGGCTGCCTACGTATCCCCTCTTAAATGAGAATCAGGTCAAGCGTAATTTAGTTACATCAAATGAAGAAATGTAAATAATCCTAAATTTAGTATCTCTTGACTACGTCTGAGTTGATAGGTTTTGGCCAAATATCTCCGTCCATTTCTACAAGTATGAGTTCTCCATCTATTAGTACTCGGTGAACCATATAGGGACCCTGCCAATTGGGTGAAAACTTTCCTTTGGCTTCATCCTGATGAGGGAAGATCCGTTTTAGCACCAACTTTCCCAGTGTGAATTGCCTCGGCATAACCCTCTTATTGAAAGCTTTGGACATTCTGTTCTGGTAGAGTTGACCATGACATACTGCGTTCATTCTCTTTCCCTCAATGAGAGCTAGTTGTTCATAGAGACTTCGTACTCATTCTGCATCGCTGAGTTCAGTTTCTTGTATGATTCTCAAAGAAGGAATTTCCACTTCGGCGGGAATAACGGCTTCAGTACCATAGACCAGCAGGTAAGGAGTTACCCCTATTGATGTGCGAATTGTCGTATGATATCCAAGAAGAGCAAATGGTAGCTTCCCGTGCCATTTTTTGTGATTGTCTACCATTTTCCTCAATATATTCTTGATGTTCTTGTTGGCAGCTTCTACAGCTCCATTCATTTGCGGCCTGTATGCTGTGGAATTTTTCTACTTGATCTTGAAGGTCCCACACATGGACCTCATCAGATCACTATTAAGGTTAGGGGCGTTGTCGGTGATGATTGATTCTGGTACCTGAATTGACAAACAATGCGATCCCGAACAAAATCTACAACGACCTTCTTAGTTACAGCCTTGTAAGATGCGGCTTCAACCCATTTTGTAAAATAGTCTATGGACACTAAGAATGAACCTATGCCCATTTGAAGCAGCGGGTTCGATTGGACCGATGGCATCCAGACCCCAAGCGGAGAAAGGCCAAGGTGCACTTGTTGCATTAAGTTCATTGGGTGCACTTGTATCATGTCAGCGTGTACCTAGAATTGATCACATTTCTGGAAATACTTGATGCAGTCTGTTTCCATAGTCATCCAGAAATATCCTTCCCTTAATATTTTCTTCGCTAAGACAAAACCGTTCATGTGCGGTCCGTAGGTCCCGGCATGTATTTCTTCGAGCAATCTGGATGCTTCCTTGGCATCGACACACCGTAATAATCCCAGGTCTGGATCCTTCTTCTGTAAAAAATTCCTCCGTTTTGAAAGAAGTGGTTGGCTAACCTTCAGAGTGTGTGTTTCTGAGTGTAATTTGCATCCTCCGGGTACTCTCCTTCTTCCAAGTATTCTTTGATGTCGTGGAACAATGGAATTCCATCACTTTGTTCTTCAATATGAGCACAATAAGCTGGCTGCTTATGAATTACTATTGGGATAGGATCGATGAAATTCTTGTCTGGGTGTTGTATCATGGAAGATAAAGTGGCCAATGCGTCTGCGAACTCATTCTGGACCCTCAGAACATGTTTGAATTCTATCTTCGTGAACCTCTTGATCAGCTCTTGTACACAGTACGAATATGAAAATATTTTGGTATTCTTTGTTGCCCATTCTCCTAAAACCTGATGTACCAAAAGGTCGGAATATCCAATCACCAACAATTCCTGAACATTCATGTCAATGGCTAACCTGAGTCCTAAGATGCAAGCCTCATATTCTGCCATATTGTTGGTACATGGAAACCTAATTTTTGCAGACACCGGATAGTGTTGGCATGTTTCTGATACTAAGACTGCTCCAATTCCCACTCCTTTGAAGTTTGCAGCTCCATCGAAGAACATTCTCCAACCATCACATGGTCCAGTGATATCTTCTCCTATGAATGATACCTCTTCATCGGGAAAATACGTTTTCAATGGTTCGTATTCCTTGTCTACAGGATTTTCTGCCAAATGATCCGCCAACGCTTGTCTTTTGACCACCTTCTAAGTTACATAGATGATGTCAAACTCACTCAGTAATATCTGCCATTTTGCTAACTTTCCCGTAGGCATGGGTTTCTGGAAGATGTATTTTAGCGGATCCATCCTTGATATGAGATATATGGTGTAGGCACAGAAGTAGTACCTCAACTTTTGAGATATCCATGTCAAAGTGCAGCAAGTGCGTTCCAGCAAAAAATATCATGCTTCATAGGGTGTGAATTTCTTACTCAGATAATATATGGCCTGCTCCCTACTTCCCGTCTCATCGTGTTGTCCCAGAACACAACCAAAAGTCCCATCTAGTACGGATAAATAGAGCAGCAAAGGCCTCCCTGGTTACGATGGGACTAGAACAAGCGGTTTGGATAAATACTCCTTGATTTTGTCGAAGGATCTCTGACATTCTTCAGTCCAAATTGTTGCATCATCTTTCTTCAACATTTTGAAAATCGGTTCACATAACACAGTTGATTGTGCTACGAAATGGTTGATGTAATTGCGATGTCCTAAGAAACTCATCACATCTTTCTTGTTCTTCATAGGTAGAAAGTCCTAGATAGCTTTGACCTTTGACGGGCCTAACTCAGATTGTACCTTCGAATTCGATCAAAGAATTTCTTTAAATCTGCTAAGTGCTTTGTACCCCTTTAGATTTTATGATGACATCATACATGTACACCTCTATTTCCTTGTGTATCATGTCGTGGAAAATAGTTGTCATGGCTCTCATATAAGTGGATCCAGCATTCTCCAGGCCAAACAACATCATTTTTTAGCAATACACTCCCCACGTTGTGATAAAAGCTGTCTTTTCGGCATCCTCTTAATCTATCCAGATCTGATGATACCCCGCGAAGCAATCCACAAAATATTGGAGTTCATGCTTGGCACAGTTGTCGATCAGTGTGTGTATATTGGGTAGTGGGAAATCATCTTTGGGACTTGCTCTGTTTAAATCCCGATAATCGACGCACACTCTTACCTTCCCATCTTTCTTCTGAACCGGCACAATGTTGGCCAACCAGGTCGATTATTTAACCACTCTGAGAACCTTGGCGTTGATTTGCTTAGTGACTTCCTCTTTTATTTTCAAACTCATATCTGGCTTGAACTTCCTGAGTTTTTGTTTTATAGGTGGACACATGGGATCAGTATTTAGCTTGTGAGCTACTATGGATGTGCTTAAACTAGTCATATCCTTGTAGGACCATGAAAAAATATCCCCATACTCGTCAAGAATCAGATGTATTCTTCCTTCTCTGACGGTGATAGATGAATGCTTACACGTGTTTCCTTGACTATTTCGGAATCTCCCAAATTAACTATTTCAGTCTAGTCCAAATTAGACTTGGGCTTGTTTCAAAGTTTTCCACTTTTTTTGACAATTTTCTTAGGTATTATATCCTCTTCTAGATCCTTTGAATCAATGTCCTTATGTTGTGTGGTCCCATTACATGTTATAGTCATAGGTTCATCGGGATAAGTAATAATAACGTTGTAGAGAGAAAATATAAAATAATAATAAATACTAAAAATAGCAATGCATTGATGAAAATCTTAAAAACGCCAAACAAGTACGACTTCGATGACTCGAGCAATTATTTCAAAACAAAATACATTTAAAACAAAATACTGAAAATGTCTTAGATTCTCATAAAATTGCTTTTAAAAATAAGTGATGCTTAATTGCCAAGCTACCCAGGAACTCGACGGGCCCTCGATGGTGCAGCAGTCCAGTTTTTGAGAACCGCTCCTTTCTCCATGGTCTGAATAGTAAAGCCTTCCTCATCCTCCTCTTCAACTATCGCACTGCAATCCATGTATTCATCATCTGGAAAAAACTTCCTTATGCCGACTAAAACATCATCTTCTTCAGACCCCCACATTATGTCATCTTGATGAAATGTCTGGTGCAAATGTGGTACTGGTTGTTCTAGCGGATAATAAGGACCATGCCATGGTGGTGACCAATCCTGATACTCTTGCCAAGTGTATTCATACCCAAGACCGAAAGTTGTGCTATGACGCTTTAGTTGTATCGATTTGGTGATCCCTTGTAGATTCTTTCCAAGAACCCTGTCAGGTTCATACCTTGTCCATGACAATATGCTTTCTATCTTGTTGCTCCACTATTTGTCTTTCTCAATTGCGTTGACGCGCTCGATGCGGTGGTATGTCTCTCCACCCAGCTTCCTTCTATTCTCGATGACTGTAATAGTCTGATTGGTATAAATGGGATTACCCCCGTCCCCATGTATGATCACTTCCTGATGGTTCCACTCAAACTTCACGACCTGATGTAGAGTAGAAGCTACAGCCCCAGCAGCATGTATCCAGGGTTGGCCTAACAATAGATTGTAGGTAGAAGATATATCTAGTACTTGAAACTCGACATCAAACTAGGTTGGACCCATCTGTAGGCTGAGGTTGATATCTCCAATTGTGGCCCTTTGAGATCCATCAAATTCTTTCGCATTCATACTTTCTGCTCGTATCTCGTGCAGGCCTTTACCAACCTCTTCAGAGTAGTTAGTGGACATATGTTGAGACTCGAGCCCCCATCTATCAGGACTTCGGCGATGAATTTGTCCTCAAATTGCACTGTGATATGTAGGGCCCTGTTGTGACTTAGTCCTTCGGGTGGCAGTTTGTCTTCATGAAAAGTGATTTTGTGGCTTTCCAATACATGCCCCACCATGTTGGCCATTTCCCTACTGGTGATGTTAGTGGGTACATAAGCTTCACTCAGCACCTTCATCAGGGCAATCCTATGTGTCTCGGAGTTTTGTAGCAGTGATAAAATGGATATCTGAGCAGGAGTTTTGTTCATATGGTCAACCACATAATACTCTCTTGTTTGCACCTTTCTCTAAAGGTCATCCGGGCCAGTCCCAATGACATGCGGCTTAGATGCAGCTTCCTTGCTTGTTCCTCCCAAGTGCTCGGGTGTATAAACCCTACCAGTTCTAGTCATGCCTTGTGTTGCACCTGTTTCTTCCATTTCGTTTTTCCTTTTCCTTCTTGCTTACGCAACATAATCCCATGGTATGACATTAGACTTATAAGATGGCGTAGGTTCTACCATTATGGTGAAGGGTGTGGTCACCTCAACTTCAAACAGAGTTGGCACGACTACCTCAACTTTAATTGGTGCCTGAGTTTGTATCACGATAGGTGTAAGAGTGACTAGAGATGTTTTAGGATCACCCCCTTCCCGAATGAGTCCTATTGACCCTTCTGAAACCTATTCTTCGTTAGTTTCTATCACATTTACTCCCTCACCTCTGTGATACGGAAGAGGATTGTTATGAACGCTGGGTGCAACCTCCTTTGCCTGTATGAATTTATTGTCAATTATGTCTGAATCCTCTCCTTCAGAGTTCGACACTCATCAATAGTATGACCCTTCATGCCTGAGTGATAGGCACATGTCTTGTTTGGGTTAATCCACTAAGAAGAGTTTTCCATAGAAACAGCGAGAATAGGAGTGACATAACCAGCAACCTCCAGTCTCTCGTATAGTTAGTCTATAGGTTCAGCAATCAGAGTTTATTGTCTGGGTGGTCTGCGGTCGAAATTTGGTCTTGGTTTTTGGTAATTTTAGCGGGCTGGTGGTAAGTGGTAATATGCGGGTTGACTGTTATAAGTGTGATAGGTGGCGGGAAGTTGTTGGTATCTTGGAGGTGAAGGCTGATATGTGGGTGGAGGTGTTTGGTATCTGAGAGGAGACTTTGGACCTTGGGCTACCATTACTGCACCCACTTCTTTCTTCTTGGAGATACCTCCTGACTGCAAAGCTTTATTTGTGGCTTAGAGTGCTTCGAAATTTGTCACCATTCCGCTTTTGATCCCTTATTCTATTCTTTCTCCAAGCTTGATGATGTCAGAAAATTTATGGTTTTCAATAACCATCAATATTTCGAAATATTACGGGTCTTGAGATCTGACGAAGAACTTATTCATCTGTTCTTCTTCAAGTGCCGGTCTTACTTTCGCTTCTTTAGACCTCCATCGAGTAGCATACTCGCGGAAGGTTTCAGTTGGTTTCTTCTTGAGATTCTGAATGTAGAAAATGTATGGTGCGTTCTCTGTGTTGAACCTAAATTGATCCATGAAAGCTGATGCCATGCTTACCTAATTGACCCACTTCTGTGGGTTCTGGCTGATATACCAATACAATGCATCTCCCGTGAGGCTCCTCATGAACAGCTTCATACGAATTCGTTCATCTTTGCCAACCCCTACAAGTTTGTCATAATACGTTCTTAGATGCACTTTCAGATCACCAGTTCCGTTGAACATTTCGAACTTGAGAGGTTTGTAATCCTCCAGCAGTTCTACATCTGGTTGAATACATATATCCTCATAATTCAAACCCTTAATGCCCTTGACACCTTCGACACTCTGAACTTTGCCAGTGAGCTTCTTGAGTTCTTCCGCCATGTTCTTGATGAGCAAATCCTTCTCGACTCCGGTATATATAGGGTATGTTGTGAGGTACGGGGTAAAGTTTCCACATATATGGGATTGCTTTGGTGGACTCCGGGAATCAGGTAATAATGATGGGCATTGGTTGAGTTTTGGGGATCAGGAGTAGGCTATAGTGCATTTTGAGGAGTGTGGTAGGGGTGGTTTGTGGGTATTGAGTTGGATGATGATGGTGTTGTGGAGGAGTAGGTACTGGTGGAGGGTTATGGTTCTGAGGCGGTGTGGCGTATTGCTGTGGCGCAGGAGTATTTGGTGGTGGATTTTGGTTCTATGTGTTTTGAGGAGGTGCCGGGTTTTGGGGGTTTGTGTTTTGTTGGTTAATGTCAGGGACGTTTAGAGTGAAGGAAAGGTTTTCCAAGTTTACGAACCTACTCAAGTTCCCCTTGTAGCTCTAATATTTTCTGTTCTAGACGTAGGACCAATTACATTCTGTGCTGGAGTACTCCGGCTATCTGAAGTTTCAACATTTTCTGCATTGTTCTTTCTGATATCGCTTAGATCGTCCATTCTTCCCTTTCCTTTGCATTTGCCTTTAGGATCACTTGGTGGAGGAGGAGGTGGAGGACCTCTGGATCTAGTGTGATATGCGGACGATGCCAATATGCATGAACCAACCTTGGGGAATGGGAATAATCAGAAGAAACAAAAACAAAAAGTAACCAAGTCAGCAGGGAATATTGAAAGAATGTTTGTGATATTGAACCTGCTTTGCAAAATTATAAATTTGCGTCCTAATTTGGGGGATGCCCGAGTTAGGCCTAAGCGACACATAGACTTGGAGAAAATTGATGCCAATAGTTGCATCATTTCATTAATGCGAAAATGAATCAAATCCTTACTAAAACAAAAATAATGAGAAAGTCAGTAATGGCATTTGCCTTATTACAATCTAAAACGAATCTATAAAGCAGTAAAGAAACATTGTTTCCTAATCTACTTGGCCCCAGAAGGACCTTCTCCATGCTTGGCTCTTTTAGATCCATCAATCAGGTTCCTAAGTCGTGCATATCCAATAATAGGTAAGCCTTTACTAGATGGCCTCCTTCATTACCACCCGTGTTCTGACAATTTGAAAGTCTCTTTCTCATCTTTCCCTCAAGCTCCATCAACCCTTGCTCCAAATATTCCAATCTCTCTATTGACTTGGTGCCAATTTCTATCCATTCATTGATTGCTTCCATATCCACTTTGTGTTGTTCCAAATGCCTAGCTTCAGACTCGAAGACTCTTTTGCGCAACATCTTATACTTGACTTGTGCTTTGGCAGCGTCATCTATGACCCTAATTTTTAGATTAATTCCCGACTTGACGTCTCCTTCTATGTCGTCTACCAGTCATGATGGGTAGAAGTACACATGGTCGGCATGATACCTGTCTGGCTCGATAGTATCCCTTTCCACAATGGCCTTCTGATTCCACATATGATGTGCCTTATACTTGAATGGAATGACGTTTTCTTTAAAATATGTTTTGTACTGGACCATGTTGGAAACTCGAGGTATAACATATTTTCTTCCCGCTTGACCTCATTATTGTTATTGGAGCATAAGGATAGATACCCCTTAGCCCGATCAGCACTAGATGAGTAGTCTCTCTTGATCTGATGATGAACTCACTGCTGGGGAACCATTCAAACATCCAATGTACCTTTTCGTCGGTCAGAGTGCTGAAGAAACGCACCCATCTCAAAGAATTTCCCGGTTGTGCAAACCTATCTGGGATAAATGTCATTCTTTTTGGGTGATGGTAAGCTATGTAGTCATTCCATGGTCATCGCAGAAGATCTTGGCGATATTCTCCCCTCTGGGAATGTTCTAGTAGCCAAATTGCAGTAATAAATTACAACCCTTGAAGTGTCCAAACCCCTGCTTGCATCGATCTAGGGCGCGATACATTTCAGCCAAGATCATGGGGACGATAGTATAGGTTTGTCCCTTGATTCCTTCCATTAGAGTCCTAGCGACCATGGCTAGACGAGTATGGATCCTCTCCCTTTTCATCAGAAATATTAGCAACCCTAAGAAATACACAATGAACACATAAACTCGACGGTAGGTCCAACCCAAGGAAGTAATGGCAAGTTCATCATGATGAAGGCGATATGACTTACTGTGCCTGTACCGTTCATAAAGGAATTCAAATGGGATGTATGACTTCTTCAAGCAAAGAAATTCATTATTTTTCTTGAAACCCAACATTTTCAGAAAAACCACGGGGGTGCGATTCTCTAGTACTAATAAACTTGGACTATCCCTTGACAGCTTAGCGAAGCCTCCTATTTCTACTAGGAGAGGAGTCATTTCTATGTAACCAAAGCGGAAGACGGCCCTTTTCTCATCCCAAAACATAGTGGCAGCCTCAATCAATGCTCTATTTGGCCGAATGTTCAGCAAGGACGGTAGATTACCAAGGACTCTTTTCACATGATTCTTGTCGCTAGGCAAGAGATTTTTCCACCAATCAAGCAACAGAGGTGGGATGTTTTGAACCATACCGAACCTGGGGACTTCGTGCTTCATTCTCTGCAAAGAAATAAGGTTAGCCCTCTCCCCCTCCAGATTCGACTATTTACACACTAATGATCAACATATTGGCATATTTTCTCCAAGTAATGCACATAACATGATGGTGTCCATTGGGATTATGGAAATCTAGTCGGACTTTGGACAAGGCTTATCTTAGCAGGATATCACGTAATAATGTTCTAACTCGTACTAGGTTTAACATGATGCATGTACATTTGATATTGGAATAAGGTTTCTAGAATGGCCTAGACTGGTACTCTCAGGTGGACAACTTGAAAGGGAAAGGCACGGGACCGTCGACAGCATCGCTGATCCACTAGTCTACCTAAATAAGCCTTTCTGATTTAAAAGGGTAATTTTGGAAGAGCACGGGCACTCATCAAGTGCCCGCTATGTTGATAATTGGGAACGCGTAGAGTATGATGTGGAGCATGCTTTATGCAAAGATAATAACACTTTGTCAAGTATTTGAATGGTAAACATGTAAAAGCAATAAATGCAGTATTAAGGTAAAACATGAAAGACATAAAAGAAAGACAAAGGAAGAACTTAGTTCATGGAATATATGGGAATGTAATAAAACAAGCAAGGGAGTAGGGACGGGAGAGACATGATATAGCAGTGTTTAAACAAATAAAGAGCAGTTAGAGCAAACAGAGGCGAATAGGAAAGGGATGTGCATGCTATAACCAATTTAAGCAAATAAAGGTGGAGACGGGAAGGTATGTGCATGTTATAACGGATTTAAACAAGTAAAGGAGAACGAGAAAGGGATGAGCATGTTACAACGGATTTAAACAAGTAAAGGAGGAAATAAATATGGAAAAGGAATGCGCGTTTTATAACAAAGAAAACTAATCCGCATAAGGCAAGTTCGTTATGGTAAGAGCCTAAGTGTAATTCCCCAGAAGAGTCGCATGTTGTCGCCCATTTTTCTTGCGTAATCGGGTTTCGACATGTGAAAACTATTTTAAATGGGTGTTAAACGAGAAGAGTCGCCACCTAATGATTATAAGGTGTGTTAGGCACCTCTTATGCAAGTAACTATGTTTGACTAGTCAACGCCACCAAAGGTCGGGTAAGGGCTCAAGTAACCTCAAAGAGAAGGTGTTAGGCACTCCTCGAGGTCGATAACTATAGGTCCCGGCCAAACTTAAAATTATGTGGATTAGTCTAAGTGATCAAATAAGCAAAGAGAGTAAGAAAATCAAATAATTTTATTACACAATCTTAATGCGAATATAGAGGTACAACTATTCCAATTCCACTAGAAAGAAAAAAAAAAGGGGGTGGTCCTAAGTTTTTTAGCCTAAAGGATCACCTAGTACAACATAAATAATACTTCTCAACTCCCTTAGGGTAGGGAGTTACTCATATTATCAGCGGTCACAGACTATCATCTCCTGCTACCTGATTACTATGTTAAAGCCATTTTACCTAAAGCGATCTAATTCAATTCTAGGTCGTAACCTGTGCGTGCACTACCCGTCCCATACCTATGGTCCAGGAGGTTTTGTACCTCTATTTAGGTGGTTCTAGACATTCCCTAGGCTGCTCGAAGATGAAAAGCTAAGTGACAGACAAAAACACATAAGACTTCATGAAAAGGCAGCTAGAGGCTCATATTAACCTCCACACTTAGACAACAAATGCACGCAAACAGATATTCCGGTGAGGAGGTTTCAGAATTAAGAACCTTAGTCCCTATAGACATGATTTCTAGGTGACCTTAAATTAAAGCATGCGGGCAGTTTCAGATGCAAGATGTTGCTCATAGACAGGATTATACAGTTGTTACAAGATGATTATTGAAATCATAGGTTTCAAGTTGTTAAACCTATAGGTGTTATGCCTAGGTGATCTACGCAGTCAAAGATAGCAAAATCTGTTGGGGAAAGTCCCAGAATTATTCATGCTCTCTAACAGTAGCGTACACAAACAATGTTTGAGCGATTTAACATTAACAAATCATGGTGAGTGATTATACCCTATAGGCAGGATCTCTAACGTTAGTACTTTGAGTTGATTTTATTGTCATATGTTAATCCTATAGGCATATTTTCTAGATGAATAGTGCCAAATGGAATAATTGGAATCTTGTAGGCATGATTTCTAATGAACGATGTGAACTGAAAGAAAAATCAGTGACATTGGTTCCTATAGGCAGATTTTCTAATAGCGCATAGCAGTAAACATAATTGCGGCATTGTTTATTCATGTTTGCTAGTAGGAAATGTGTGTGTGTGTGTGTGTGTGTGCTTCCTCTAATGGCATAATTTCTATAGTGCACATAGTGATTGAATAGCACATATAAAAAATAAATCATTAAATCTTATAGGCATATAATCTACCCATTTTATATGCAAATAATAAAATCTACTCGCTACCCATTTTATTAATACCCCAATCGTTTATACAAAGTTATTACAGGCCCAATAATGAGTAAGATACAAATATTATACAAGTAATGACAATAGGCCCACAACATGCCCAAATGAAATATCGAGCACTGTCTGGGCCTTCAGAATTCTCACAGTATACCTAGACCTCCAATAAGTAACCATATTCACCATAAACCTCAGAATCCATAAAAGAGACCAAAGTCGATTCATATAACCAATTGCCAAGTATTGTGCTATTTAAACTGACCAATTTAGATATACAACAGATAATAGGAGGAAAAGGGTTGAATAGGGGTAGTTTAAGTTTCAGGGAATGACTAAGGACCCAAATCCTAGTGAGTCAGAGTTCACAAGGGCCTCAAATGGACCCCGAGTAGTTCTCACATTAGGAAGATCAGTAGTAAAATCCTAGGTAGCCTTGGCTTTCAGCCGGCTAAGAATAAGAAATTCAAGAGAGCATAGGTGACAAGGGAAAGAGAGTGGACAGTGGTTAAGAGACAGGGATTAAGGGATACACTTATAATTTAAACAAACATGGTCAAGTTGAGCATATAGAGCAGATAATCGAATAGGTCACAGGATTTAAGAACAAACTTAGTAAAGATTTAGAAGCAGGTTCAACACTTAGCACATAGGCAATCACACATCAGCAAGTTAAGGAAAGAACAAGTTTGCAAGATTGGCAAATATTATCATGCACAAATACATAATACCAAATAAGTGGAAACCTAAAAGTCCAAATTATGCTAAGTATATGTCCTAATGTTATAAGATAGTCATGATAATTTCACATCAGGCAGTAGAACAACATTTAGACAATATAGGGAAGCAGATTATGACAATTACTGGTGAATCAAGTGAGCCAAAACATGTTGAAGGGAATATTAACATAGAACTTGTCATGGTTGATAAATGGTCTTGACACAGAATTAGAATATACTACATGTGCAAGAGTACCATTACAGAGATTCAGAACATAATGGGAAGATAAAATCGTGTCGTATAGTAAGTGTAAGCATTCAGGTTTTGGAAACAATAAACTAATTAACTAAAGAAAGTACAAATTATTCAGAGGAAGCACATTCAAATACATAATTGACAGTTTTAGGTAAAATTAAATATTAAAGAGGTTAAAACAAATGTAAAGTTGATAAGGTCACGCACAGAATTATCTCAGAATTCATTGGTTAAACAGACTTAAGAGAATCTAAGTTACTCAAATTAGGCACAAACATGTTTTAAAGCTAGCAACATTATGTTAAACTAAATGCCAAAGAGACTGAAAATTATTGTAAAGCTAGTAGAGTTGCACACAAGAGTAGCCCAGAAATACATTAAGCCATGGATTTCAGAAGTAAGAATGCATGCAAAACAGATACACATAGGGATGAAATTGCAAAAGATTAGCGACTTACCAGTTAAACGAACAACAGTAAATAGCAAAAATTCCACAAGAACCCAAAATCTCAATGCGTCAAAGTTCCCAAGAGCTTCAAAAGAAATCTGTACAATGCTCGAACCAAAAGAAGTTTGAGTAATAAATTCTTAGTGGCCTTGGCTTTCAGCCGGCCGAAATAGAATACAAAACAAGAGAATAGCAAAAGCCCCAATTTTCTAGTGAAGAGTATCTCGATTCCCGTCCCTCCTAAAGGGGAATGGGAGGGGTTTATGTAGGGACAGAAATTGAACAAGTAAACAAGGAAAACTGTAAAATCAAACACAAATAAGGAATTAATAACATACATAATCAAATAAAAATTGGATTGGGAGAAAATAGGTAAACCCTAGTTGACAGAAATCGAATATTGACCAGAAATCTTGGCTAATCGAACCCATATAGCCATGGTCGTGATGTATATGGACTAAATATTGTCCAAATTCAAATAGTTAAAGTGGAATGGACAGATTTTGAGAGATAGTACTTGCCATGTTTAGGCAAGCACTAGGTGATACCATAGATTTGTAGAAAATAGCGAGATATCGCACAAACGGCAAGAAAATCATGGAAAGAATCCATGGTTTAGACGGATTCGGAGAGGTTTGAGAAGGCGGCTAGGGTTTCTGTGAGAGTGAGGAGTGTTTGAGGGCGGCCGCTGAAGAGAGAATAGGGATTAGGGCTTGGGTGAAGGGATAAAAGGAGAGTGAAGGAAATGTTATGTGCTGGGATTAAAACAGGTTGGGGCCGATTTTTGGACTGGGATGGGGATTGGGTCATTTGGGCTTGTGAGGTTGTTGGGCCAGGGGTTTATTTGGACCTTAATGGTCAGAAATTAATCCTAATTTTGGGCCAGATTTTAAACTAGGGAATTAAGGGAAAATAATTTAATAATAAATAGTTAAATAAAGTACAAAAAATACCATTTATGAAAATTAATATTTTAAAACAATAGTAGAAGATTATAAAAATGTAAAATACTACTTTGACCCTGAATAAAATGACGAATGCAATAAAAATTGTAAAATATAAGTTATTTGCAAGATTGTGCAAATAGCTTAAAAATACAAAAATATAATTATGTAAAACAAAGTAAAATATCATGAAGCATATATATGGGTGCAAAATAATAAATTGGATGATTGGGTCGTCACAAAATAATTTAAAGGGTAATTAATAAATATTTGAACAATTTAAATGCAAGAAAATTGATTTTAAAGTTTAAAATTATGAAAAAATTATAGAAAATGCTTGCATAAATCTTATAAATTAAATAATGATGCAAAAAATGATACTTTGAAAGTATATACACTTAACTGAAAAAATATGAGGGCAAAAATTGGGTATCAACAGGGTGCCTAGTGGGTGTTTGATTTTGGGCTTGTTTATGGTTGGGTGTGTGATATTTAGCCTAGTTCTTGCTTCCATTTTGGAATTAATGGTTGCAAACATTGATTCATGCTTATTTGACTTAGGCTTTGCTTGAGAAAGAGAGACTAAGTCTAGGAAAACTTGGTTGACAAGAAATTGGGATGAACTCAAGAAATTGATAGTCCCAATTAAAGGGTTGAATCTAGAGATAGTAAAACACGACTTGAGCATCTATCACTTATTTTGTGAATTACCCATTTGGACTTGAGAAATCCAAATTAGCAAAACACTCTAACTACCGAGAGGTATCGAGTGGGTAAGTGTGTGTTGATTGCTACGTTACACCCCGACCAACGAAACCCGCTATAAAGCCCACAGACCGTTAGGCAAATACCTAGGTGGAAGTCACAGCCCTAGATCTTTTATAAACTTCAAAAATAACAACACCAAAAATATCATTCTCTAGCTTTACATTTGCAAATAGTAGCATAAATCTAGAAGTATATCAAAACAACAAAGTATGTGGAAGTGCATTTTAGGAACGTTATACATTTAGTCTGAGTATTACCTAATCCCATCCACGCTCCCTGAGGAATCAACCCCGACTCAAGTTGGGTAATTATTATTGCATCGAACGCTTCACAACCCCAAAAAGTGGTGTGAACTTGGGCGACATCAATTTTTGGCGTCTTTACCGGGGAGCTAAAAACGAATTTAGCTATATATTTGGTTTTGTATGTGACTTGTCTTCTTTTCCTTCCGGGTTACTAAGCTTTTTCCGAAATAATTGTAGGTACAAAAATGGCTCTCAACAATGATCCTCTTGGAAACTTGCCTTTGGGGGAGGATGCGAATGATGAACAAGTTGATGAGGCTCTTGAACCTCAAGCAAATAGACGAGGTCGACCGCCTCATGATAATATTCATGTCCCTCCCCCACCTCCACCAAGAGCGGCTCCACATCGGGTGTTTCCAAACGAAGGATACGCAAGTGCCATTGTACCGCCCCACATAGGGCGACCAATTTCCAAATCACCAATGTTATTCTCACATTCCTAGAGCAACGGGGATTATTCACCGGGGCTCCGAGTCAAAATGCATACAAGCACTTGAAAGGGTTTGTGGACAATTGTTGGGGGATTAAACAGACCAACGTCTCCGAGGATGCTCTAAGTTTGAGGCTATTTACCTTCTCTCAACGGCGGAAAGCATTGGATTTGTTAGAAAGATTGTCAAACCATTCTATCCATACATGGGATGAATTGGCGGAAAAATTCATTGCCAAGTTCTTTTCTCCCGGGCATATGGCTACTCTTCAAGACGAGATTCTAGCATTCAAGGAAGAACTCAATGAGCCTTTGCATGATATATGGGAGAGGTGCAGTACTATGCTGAAGGAGTTCCCGAATAATGACATGGCTGAGGCTATGATTCAACAAACATTCTACAGGGGGGTCAATACTACCAATCAATGTGTGGTCAACCAACTTGTCGGTGGGAACTTCATGACAACACTATACGCCGAAGCTTGTGAAATCTTAGATGAAATGGCGGATACTTCGTTGGCATGGCAAAGTAGAGCTAATGTTCCTCAAGGTGATCCAAATGTGATTCACCTACATAAAGAATTGCATGATCATGGGAAAGCAATTGCTGATTTGACCACCACAATGAATCAATTATCCAAAGCTCAACTTCAACAAGTTCAAGGTCCTAAGCAAGTGAATGCAATGGAAGGTGTTAATATGATGGTGAAAAAGTGAAGGCAAAAGGGTCAACAAGTACAAAACCGAGTGGAACAATATGTGCAAGATGATAGAGGGTTTGACCAAGATGAATCATACAATGAACAAGAGGAGGAAGTGAAATATGTGTACAACTTCCAAGGGCAAAGAAACAACTCTCAAGGCCCGAATCAACAACAATGGCGATCTCAAGGTAATCAAGGAAATTGGAACTCAAACCACCAAGGCAATTGGAGTGTTGGTAACAACAATCAAGGTAATTGGAACAATCAAAACAACCAAGGCAATTGGAGTGGCAACAATCAAGGATATGGGGGAGGTAACAACCAAGGGGTTGTAATAATAACCAAGGGAATCGGGTGTCGGGCTTTCAAAGGCACCGATGTATCAACAACCAACCAACCCACCTCCTTATCCGCCTCATAGGTCCTCTTCCAAAAATGATATGGGGCGAATTAATAACATGTACAAACAAATGATGGAGAAAAATTTCGACTCCGATTCTCAACTAGCCTCTTACAACACTTCAATCCAAAATTTGGAAGTTCAATTGGGTCAAATCTCTCAAGTTTAAAACACTCGTCCGAAGGAGGCACTACCTAGTGACACGGTGGTGAACCCGAAAGGTGGGAACAACACAAGACATGCCATGACCGTAACCACAAGGAGTGAAAAAAGTGGGGAGGAAACCACCTCAAGTCAAAGAAGAATTGTGGATGATGATCAAGTGATTCAAGAAGATAAGATTCCAAGAAATGTGGTTCAAGCTAATGATGAAGTGAGAATTGATATTGATGAAAATGTGGAGGAAACCCAAGAAGAAGTGAACTCGTCTAGAGAAAACGTGATTAACATACCGGAACTGGTAGTGCCAAAGGCTAAGGTACCAATGTCATGGCCTCCTCCTCCATACTCTCAAAGGCTTGCCAAGAAAAATAGCGAGAACCAATTCAAGAAGTTTATTGACATGATGAAAAGCTTATCTATTAATGTACCATTGGTTGAGGCTTTGGAGAAAATGCCCAGCTATGCAAAATTCATGAAAGATTTGGTGACAAAGAAGAGGTCGATGAATTGTGAGACCATAAAGATAACACATAAAGTGAGTGCAATTGTGCACTCAATGGGTCTGAAATTAGAAGATCCCGCTGCTTTCACAATCCCTTGCATTATTGGAAGCACCGACTTTGCCAAAGATCTTTGTGATCTAGGGGAGACTATCAACTTGATGCCCTACTCGGTGTTCAAAACTTTGGGAATTGGGCAACCAAGACCCACATCTATGAGGTTACAAATGGCGGATCGTACTATGAAGAGACCATTGGGTATTATTGATGATGTATTGGTTCGTGTTGATAAGTTCATCCTCACTGCAGACTTTGTGATTCTTGATTGTGAAGTGGACTATGAGGTGCCTATTATTTTAGGTAGACCTTTCCTTGCTACAAGGAAGGCTCTTGTTGATGTGGACGCCGGTGACCGAATAACAATGAAGTTTTTTATTTTGTAGACTAAGTGACCGAGGTGATTGTTGATGATGCTAGTGCAATGATGCATGTTGATGATAATTTGGAGGTTGTATTGCTTAATCATGATAATGATGAGAAGTATGGCTATGTGGAATGTGTGAATGCATTGCAAGGAATGGGGTCGTATACTTACGAACCCTGCAAATTGTCCTTAGATCTTGAAAACTGGAAGACTCCTCCAACAAAGCCCTCAATCGAGGAGCCTCCCACTTTGGTAAAGACATTGCCTCCACATCTCATGTATGAATTCCTTGGCCCATTTTCTACTTTACTGGTTATTCTTTCCTCTTGTTTGACTAACGTGCTGTAGACTCTACTTTGGCGGTGCTACAAAAGAGGAAGAAAGCTATCAAATGAACTTTGGCGGAAAATCAGGGTATAAGCCGCGCCTTTTGCATGCACAAGATTATTTTGGAGGAGGATGAAAAATCCTTTGTTAAACATCAAAGAAGATTAAATGAAGCAATGCAAGAGGTGGTGAAGAAGGATATCATAAAGTGGTTGGATGTTGGGGTTATTTACCCCATTTCCAATAGCTCATGGACCTCTACGGTGCAATGTGTCCCAAAGAAAGGTGGCATGACGGTGGTCATCAATGACAAGAACGGTGATCGGGTGGAAAGTGTGTATGGGCTATCGCAAGCTCAACAAAGTCACACAGAAAGATCATTTCCCACTTCCATTCCTTGATAAAATGCTTTATAGGTTACCGGCAGAGCTTTCTATTATTTTCTTTATGTATATTGCGGCAATAATCAAATTCTTATTGCTCTGGAGGACCAAGAGAAGACTACTTTCACTTGTCCCTATGGTACTTTCGCATTCTCGCGGATCCATTTGGGTTATGCAATGCACCGACAACTTTTTAACGGTGTATGATGGATATCTTCACCGACGTGGTGGAGGATTTTCTTGAGGCCTTCATGGATGACTTTTCCATGGTCGGGAATTCTTTCGATGATTTCTTGAAAAATTTGGATAAGGTCTTGGCAAGATGTAAGGAGACAAACTTGGTTTTGAATTGGGAGAAATGTCACTTCATGGTCGAGGAAGGCATTGACCTCGGCCACAAAATTTCAAAGCATGGTATTGAGGTCAACAAGGCCAAAATAGAGATGATCTCTAAACTCCCCACCCCTACATCCGTGAAGAAGGTGAGGAGCTTGGGTCATGCGGGGTTCTATCGCCGATTCATCAAGGATTTTTTCAAAGTGGTGAATCCCTTGTGTAAACCTTTGGAGAAGGATGCCTTGTTCCATTTCAATGAGGATTGCATGAAGTCATCTGAATTGCTCAATTTCAAATTGACTACTACTCCTATTATCACCACACCGGATTGGAGCTTGCCTTTCGAGCTCATGTGTGATGCAAGTGATGTGGCGGTTGGAGCAGTTTTGGGCAATGTATAACCAAAATCTTCCATCCGGTCTACTATGCCAGTAAGACCATGAATGATGTTCAAGTCAATTACACAGTGACTGAAAAAGAGATCCTTGCTATTGTCTTTGCTATGGAGAAGTTCCGCCTGTACTTGATGGGTAAAAAGGTGATTGTCCGCACCGATCATGCGGCGGTTCGGTACTTAATGAGCAAACAGGATTCAAAGGTGAGGTTAATGCGGTGGGTGCTTCTATTGCTTGATCTAGAAATTCAAGACAGCAAGGGTAGTGAAAACCAATTGGTTAACCACTTGTCTCGCTTGGAGGAGGAGGGGAGGCCACATGACAGCCTTGAGATAAATGATTCCTTCCCCGACGAGCAACTTCTAGCCATTTCAATGATCGGGATGCCATGGTTCATCGACTTAGAAAATTATCTTGTGAGTGGTATTGTACTGAATGAGTTCTCTTCAAACCAAAGGAAGAAGCTCAAACGGTATTGCCTTGACTATTATTGGGATGCGTCGTATCTCTTCCGGATTTGTACTGATGGTGTGATTCGACGAAGTGTACCGGAGGAAGAACATATGGAAATTATGGAGGCTTTCCACTCTTTACCATATGGTGGTCACCATGGTGGAGCTAGAACGACAACAAAAATGTTGAGTTGTGGATTCTATTGGCCTACTCTATAAAAGGAAGTTAGTGATCTAGTCAAGCGTTGTGATGATGTCAAAGTGTTGGTGGGATTTCTAAGAAAAATGATATGCCCCTCACAACCATCTTGGAAATTGACATTTTTGATATGTGAGACATTGATTTCATGGGGCCGTTCATAAGCACTTGTGGGAACACTTACATTTTGGTAGTTGTGGACTATGTGTCAAAGTGGGTTGAAGTTGTGGCTTTACCGAACAACGAAGCTCAAAGTGTGGTGGCATTTTTGAAAAAGAACTTCTTCACAAGATTCGTTACTTCAAGGGCCATTATAAGTGATGGGGGATCTCATTTTTGCAACAAATCTTTTGATACATTACTCACCAATTATGGTGTCACTCACAAAGTCTCGACCCCTTATCAGCCTCAAGCAAGCGGGCAAGTGGAAGTCTCCAACTGGTTGATCAAGAGTATTTTGTCAAAGACGGTGAATGCCAACCGGACGGATTGGTCGAAGAAACTTAATGATGCTCTTTGGGCTTATAGAACGGCATAAAAAACACCGATTGGTATGTCTCCATACCGGTTAGTGTTCGGGAAAGCTTTTCACCTTCCGGTGGAACTTGAGCACAAGGCTATGGGAGCACTGGAGAAGCTTAGTCTTGAATGGGATGTCGCCACCAACTTAAGGGTGGCACAATTAAATGAGCTTGATGAATTCCGGTACCATGCATATACAAGTTCTTCCTTATATAAGGAGAAGATGAATTACCTCCATGACAAATACATCCGTAACAAGGAGTTCAAAGAAGGTGATCTTGTGTTATTGTTCAATTCTCGGTTACAGATGTTTCTGGGAAAACTGAAGTCTAAGTGGAGTGGTCCGTTTGAAGTTGTGAATGTGACACACTTTGGTGCATTATACTTGAAGAGAAAAAATGATGAAGTGTTTAGAGTCAATGTCACCGAGTGAAGTACTATCTTGGAAAAGTTGATGATGGCCACATCGTGGCATTAATTCATTTCAAGTGATTGATGGTAATCTGCGTCGTGTCGCGGCGTTAAATCAGGAGATTCTTGGGAGGCAACCCATGTTTATTTTTATTTTTATTTTTATTATTCTTTAGATAGGTTTTGTTTTGAGCTAACTGGTTTTGAAGTGAATTGCAGGAATGAGTGTGCCTTGCAGGAACTATGCTCGAAAAAATGGCAGAGTGTTGAAAAAGTGTGGACCGCACAATATTGAATACAACAGCAAATTGTGCGGCTGCAAAACTGGAGATCCAAAAAGGGTAACTCTCTGAAGTTTGGTCAGAGAAAAGTCCATTCTGCAGCCACACACAAAATTGTGCGGTCCGCACAATTATCTGCGGCCGCACTCAGTTTTGTGCAGACCACATATCTTCACAAGGGTTCAGGTAAAGAGTGTGGGACCGCACTCAAAATTGTGCGGCCGCACTCCGCTTCAAATTTTGACCTAATTTGGGTTAACGTATAAATAGGACCTCATTACACTATTTACAACTTTACGCACTCTGAACTCTTGAGACCAAAACAAGCGCAGTGCACAAAATATTGTTTCACACTCCACATTTATTTCATCTGTCTAGATTACCCCTGCATCCTTCATCACTGGTATGTTCAATTCATAATTAGAATTTTCAAATTTTCTTAGTTTTTATTTTTAATTAGTATAGTTATTTTTAGGCCTAAAATGTCAAATGTTCATCATGTGTGCTTAAAATTGTGTGGGTAATATCATATGCACTCATTGGGGGCTGGGTGAATCATGTATCATGTTTAATTTGCCAATATCATGTATAAATTATGCAAAAATGTGAAAAACCTAAAGTCAAAGGCATTTGATTTTAAATTGTGCGGTCCGCAGATTCTCAATTAGGGAAAAATACTAATCATTAAATGTGCGGACCGCACTCAAAATTATGTGGTTCGCAGAAAATTGGGCGGTCCGCAGAAAAATATGTGGCCCGCACTTTAAAATTGTGCGGTCCGCACAAGGCAATTTGCGGCCGCACTCAATATTGTACGGACCACACTTTCTCATCTGTGCACTATTTTTCTGCAATTGTTAACAATGCTTCTGAACTTTAATTGACCTATGTTCTTCATATTGCAGATAATGGTTCGATCAAGAGGCAGAGGTGATATATCTAAAGGGAGGGGTGAACCATCCCGAGGACGAGGCAAGGGTACTCAACCTCTAGGAGTGAAAACAAAAGCAATAGCCAAGAAGCAAACCACTGGGAGAGGTAGGACCACCAGAGCCCTCAAAATCAAGCTCTTATGTCCCGTCTAGGGAAACCTCCAAGGGTCACTCAGTGGAGGTACAACCTGAGGCCTAGTCCCAATCGCCACAATTCACTAGGAGATACCGACTTCGCAACGAACCCTCCACCACAGCAAGTTCTTTTGAGGGTTCAGATGTCGGTAGCTAGGGTTCATAGCCCTCCTCTACACATACTCCCCATGCATCAGTTGCAATAGATGATGATGATGATGATGTTCCTGATGATGGTAGAGGAGGTGACACTAGAGTGGGCGGCCTAGAGAGGTCGAAGAAGAAGGAAATATGGGAAGACAAGTTTGTGAGCTTGACTGCCTTACAAAGTTTAGAGAATGGTGGCCCCAGAGATTGCTCACACTTGAACGACAGTTCTTATTGAAGGATTTGGATAATACAATCCAAATGTCCTTAAGCAAATCAGGGAGCACAAGGGGTGGATGTGGTTCACCAAGAGTGTTATAGATGCCAAGGAGCACTTGGTACAAGAGTTTTATGCCAATGTGGCACACATCAAGAAGGGTACCAAAGTGACCAAAGTGAGAAATTTGAAAGGCAGATTCAATCAAAGCACTCTGAATACGTACTTGGGATTTGAGGAGGTAAAGCCAGTCCAGTACATGAAGAAACTTTCTATGGGTGATGCTGCTAGCCCTTGGCTAGCAGAGATCTTGGCTGCTCCAGCACCACCACCACCATGGATCACAACGGGGGTTCCCATTGCACGGGCCACCCTCAATTTTTAAGCAAAAGGGTGGCAAACTTTTGTGTGCAATCGTATAGACCCGAGCCAGAATGAGAACAATCTTCCGATCCCCGGGGCAGTTTTGGTGGCATCTATCATGGCCGGGTACCCAATCAATGTGGGTGCAATCATGTCGGCCATTATGTCAGTGGTTGTCAGAAAAGGTGAAAGCTCATACCCACATCCCAACACACTCATAGAATATTTAACGGATGCAAAGGTGGAGTCGAGGAGCTTTGACATAAAGGTGCGGGCTAAGAAGCCTTTCTCATGGTACTCTTTGCAAGGCCTCGGGAACCCAAAGTTCAAGGGTAAGGTGACTGCTACCGTTAGCCAGTCTGATGAGTCATCGGTGGTGGTTACAGAGTCAGTTGATGAGCCTTCTATAGCTCTCATGCCTTCCACAGCAGCCGGTCCTTCCATCGAGACAGCTGCCATGCCACCACCTTCATCTTCTAGACCATCATCATCAGTACCAGTGCATGTCTCATCCACATATCCACTCACTGTGCTGTGAGTCTCCCAAACATTGGCGAGTCTCAACAACTGGATATAGACAGCTACTTCAAAGTTGTCTGACATATCCATTTTTGTTGCAGCACAATCTTCTACCCCAGCAGCACCACAGGTTCCTCTATCAGTGGAGGAAACATTAAAGAAGATCCTGGACAATCAGAAGACCATTATGGATGCATTGGTGGAACATGGGGGAGCTATTGAGGAGTTGGGCAAATAGGTGAAGAAGATGAGGAAATCTCAAGCCTCAAAGAAATCAGTGGATAGATTGAGAAAAGAGGTGACCAAGATTGCAGCAGCTGGTGAACTACCATTTGACTTACTGATAGAGACAGATCCATTAGTACCAGTAGACCCAGCAGCACCATCAGCAGAGGCACCAACTGATCAGTCTGACGAGCCAGACCTTGCTGCCCATACTGCTGAGGAGGTGCTTCAGATGTTCACCAACCCCGTTACTCCATGAGTAGAGGATGATGAGATCCAGTTGGAGGAGCCCGAGGGTGGTGATATTGCCATGCACACTGAGACAACATAAGGAGTTTTCTTCACTCTCTACCCTCACTTATTTTGATTTTTTGCTAAGCATTGATGACAATGCTTGTTCTTATTCAGGGGGTGGTCTATTTTGGTTGATTTGATATGTCATTGGCCTGTAATAAAGATAATACTCTCTTTTTATCTTTATTTTCTTTTTCATTATGTATATATTCCTCCCTCTCTTTTGATGTAGATATTCTATTCCCCATTCTCGGTTTGGATATTCATTTTCTTACTTTCAGTAGTTTATTTCATAGCTTCTTCATTTTGTTTTCTTAGTAGTCTAGCTTCTTATTCACTTTAATAGCTTCTTTTCAATTTGATAGCTTCTTTTTATGTTTAAGTGAGCAGTAAGCTTTTGGTTTTCTTAATGCCACGGTTCTTTCCAAAGGTGGGTTTTGTGTGAACCGGGTGGCTCTTCCCAACGATGGATGGCGTGACAACCTTCTTAAGGGATTGAGTCCATTTTCTTTTATTGTTAAGAAGAAACAGTAATATTGATGAATAAAAGAGTCAAGCATGCTTCAGTTGGTACCAACACACTTAACTATATGCTTATGGTTAAAAACAAGTTCTTGGAATGAAATGACTCTAGTTAGTGACCTTGTGACTCTTGTGTTAACATAGGTAATCATCGAATGGTTTAGTTGAGCCATTAATAATTTTCAATCTTGAATACGGTTGTTGTGGGCCCTCGACTCTATCCTCTTTAAAAATCTACTTGTGTGATAGGTGAGATATTTTGTTACAAGTCCAAGTACCCGTGCGAATGGTCTAGAACTTGCCCCGAATGTGTTTCTAGGCGAAATTCTAAGTTTTGCCTTGCTTGAGAAGTGATTGTACAAGTCCAAGTACTCGTTTTGAAAATTCCTATGGCACACCAATGATGTTATCCCTAGTCAACCCATTTGAGCCTAAAGCCTTTTTCATTTGATAACCATGTTACAAGCCTTTACCTATTTTATAGTGACCCTCGCTTGGCACCCGAGATTTCCTTAAAACNAAAAAAAGGGAAGGCAAAGAAAAAGAAAGAAAGAGCAAAAGAAAAACACAAAATGAAAGTGAATAAACAGAAGAGTTGATGGGATTCAAATAATATCAAAAGTGCAAGGCATGGAGAAAATGAATATCATGACCAAGAAAGAGTGATGTCAAGTCTCTCTAGTTCCCCTAAGGAAAAAGAAAATGACTCAAGGAGTCAGCAAAGCATGAGCCAAAAAGAGAAAATTGAGTCCTTAAAGAAAGAGGAACCCGTTCTATTCTAAAATTTCTCACCTTAGTCCAAAAGCCTTCATTACATGCCGAAAAATCCCTACGTTATTTCAAGTCGAGTAAGCTTACATTAGTGTTGATCTACATGAGGGACAGTCATATGGTACTTAGAGCCGCACTTGTGATATTATTTTGAGAGTGATGAGAAAACCTTTCACAAGTCATTGAATTGAATGGCACCTTCTTAAGTGAGATGAGCTAATGGAGAGTATAGGAGGAGTTTAGGATCCACAGTGACCGACATGAAAGTGCGGACTTCCTTGATGAGTAAAGTCAACTCTTGATGCTCAAGTGTCACATTAGAGCTATTTGTGCTTTAACATCCAAAACATTGCCTTGTTGATAATTCATGAGTGTGTGGGTAATTTTTGGTCTCAATTGATATGTGATTCAACTTAGGCCAGATGAAATATCTCTTTTCTTGTGGAGGTGGGAATTACCTTATTTACTTGAGGACAAGCAAAATCTTAAGTTTGGGGAAGTTTATAAGTGGGGATTTGACTACTTATTTGCACCGTTTTACTTTCGTTTTAGCTCAAAAATGCTTAAAGGTATTCTCGAAAACTGATAAAATATGCTTTCTTGCAAGACTATTGGGAAATGAGCCAAAGAGATGGTATTCAACTCAAGAAGGAGTAATTTTTGGCAAGGACTAAAACCAAGCAAAAGGGGGCAATGTGCGGACCGTAGAATTTTGTCTGCAGCCGCAGAACATGAAGGAATTTAGATAGTGATCCTTTGCAATGTGAAACCACAAAAGATGAAGATCAGAGAGTTGGATTTTCAAGTCCATCAAGAAGTGTGGACCACACTATTATTGTGTGGCCGCAGAACTCAAGAGTGCGACCGCACTCAGAAATATGCGGCCCGCAGAACCTAAAGAAGTGCGGTCGCAATACAGAACTGTGCGGCCGCAGAAGTCCCTCCTTTCAAGCTCAACTTCAAAGTACGGACCGCATTCAGAATTGGAAAACACCCTAGCACTCTGTAAGTGATCAAAAAAATCATCAATGCGAGGCAATGGATACTTGTTCTTCATTGTAACCTTGTTCAACTAACGATAATCAATACACACCATCATTTTTCTTCACGAATAAGACAGGAGCACCCCAAGGTGACACACTGTGCCTAATGAAACCCTTATCAAGAAACTCCACAACTGCTCCTTCAACTCCTTCAACTCAAGAGGATCCATATGGTAAGGAGGAGGATGAGTGCCTGGCAACAAATCAATATCTCTGTCGGGTGGCATGCCCGGAAGATTAGCTGGAAACACATCAGGAAAGTCCCTCACTACTGGGACTGACTCAACTGTAGGGTTATAAATATTGACATCTCTCAGATAGTCCAAATACGCATCACACCCCTTCTCGACCATTCGCTGAGCCTTAATAAATGAAATGACCATATGAGGAGGATACTTTAAGGGACCTCTCCACTTTAATCGCGGTAAGCCTGGCATAGCCAGCGTCATGGTTTTAGTGTGACAATCAAGAATAGCATAATGGGACGACAACCAGTCCATGCCTAAGATAACATCAAAACCTACCATACTGCGCAATAATAAATCAGCTCTGGTCTCAAAACCACTAAGAGCAATCAAACACGACCAATATACGCGGTCCACAATAAGAAAATCTCCCACAGGAGTAGATACATAAATAGGAGAACTCAAAGAATCTCGAGATACCCCCAAATATGGAGCAAAATAAGAAGACACATATGAATACATAGATCTTGGGTCAAATAATACTGATGCATCTCTATGACAGACGGGGACAATACCTGTGATGACGGAATCTGAAGCAACAACCTCTGAACAGGTTGGAAGGGCATAATAGCTGGCCTGGCCTCCCTCTCTAGGGCGATCTCGACCTCCCCGACCTCCATCTCGAGTTGCCTGAGTAGGTGGGGTGGAAGATGGGGTAGGAAGAATGGCTGGAGGGCCCGCTAGAGCACGTGGTGGCTAAGAAGTCGGTAGAGGTACACCCCTCCTAAATCTGGGACAATCCCTAACAATGTGACGAGTAATACCACACTCATAACAACCCCTCGGAGGACGCGGTGGATGAGACTAGCTCTAACCTGGCCTACTGGACTAGCCGGTAATAGCACCTCGAGTAGGAGGCACACTAGATACTGGTGGTTCATAATAAGGCTCCTGAGGTCTAGGAGGTGCTGGAACACCGTTGGCTTCTGAAAGAGCTGAATGAACAGGGTGACTCACAAAACCCCTACAATGGCGTGATGCTGACGTACGAGCTCCTGAAAAATGATCAATCTCTCAAGACTGTGTCGGAGTATGCAGTCCATTTCAGCGAGTTGGCCTCTCTCTCATCTCTGTCCCGGGAAAACATGCCCTCCACCCTCCTAGCAATACTCACGGCCTGCTGATAAGTGATATCCTTCTCTAAATCCTTGGCCATACTGGGATGGAGCCCCTCAATGAAGCAACAAACCCTCTCTCTGACTATAGCAACCAAAGTCGGTGCATGTCGAGCCAACTCGTTGAAACGGCCTGCATACTCCGACAGAGTCATAGCACCCTGGCACAACTGCTCAAACTCAGCTCGCAAGCATCACTGAGGCTCTGAGGGACATACTCACGCAAAAACATTTCTGAGAACTGAGTCCAAGTGAGTAACGCTGCCTCGTCCGGACTACTCAGCTCATAGGCACACCACCACTCATATGCCGCTCCCCTCAACTGGAAAGTAATGAAAGAAACGCCACTTGTCTCCACTATGCCCATAGTGTGGAGGATACGATGACACTCCTCAAGAAAACCCTGAGCATAATTCGAAGCTAGTCCGTCAAAAATAGGTGGGTGGTACTTCTTGTACCTCTCAAGTCTGAGCTGCTCTACCTCAGAAGCAGCTACCCTGGTCTAATGTTGAACCGGAGCCATTGGGGAATAGGAATAAACTCTGGGGCCTGATCAACCTGGACCCTCTGCTCAAGAGTTTAGGATGCGAGAGTCTGTTCCCCTCCCCCTGCGTGAGATGTGGCGGGAGCTATCAGAATCAGCCCAGCCTGAGTCGAAGTGCTGAACATGCCTATAAACTGAGCTAAAGTCTCCTGGAGGGCTGGAGCAGCAATAGGAATCTCTAGTGCCGGCCCTCCAACAAGAGCTGCTAAGGGATCTTATGTCGCAGCTCGTACTGGTGCTCAGGCTGCACCCCGTGGTCATTCTCTACCCCGACCCCGGCCTCTGGCGGCTCTGGCAGGGGGCTCGGGTGCCTGATCATCGGTCCTCCCGGTACGGGTCCTCACCATCTGTGAGAAAGAATAGAATAGAATTTTGATGTCAATAACTCGCATGATAAGGAAATCAAAGAAGTATGATTGTTCTTAAAAGTTATATAGCCTCCCGAAGATAAGTACGGACGTCTCCGCACCGATCCATGAGACTCTAATAAACCGGCTTGTGACTCACGACTCCTATGAACCTAGATCTCTGATACCAACTTGTCACGGCCCAATTTCTTCCATCGTGAACTGTCATGACGGCACCTAGTCGTTATGACTAGGTTAGAGTATTATTGCGGAAATGAAAGAAAAACATAAAGATAAAAGCCAATTGATGAAATAAATACGCAGAAATAGTGCCACTCGGCATGTACAGTGATCATCACTCCCAAAACCCATAATGTCGCCAGTCACAAGCTTCTAAGAGTCTCTACTTCTCAATACATAAGTGTTTGAAGAGAAACAGGGGAAATTTCTATACAAGGGGGTAGAAGGGGACTCTGAGGTCTGCGGATGCGAGCAAAAGTGCCTTGAAGTCTCTTAATGTAGCAACCACACACTAGACCCGAGGCTGATAGCTCATACTTGATCTGCACAAGGATAACATGTGCAGCAAAGGGCATGAGTACACCACAATGGTACCCAGTAAGTGCCAAGCCTAACCTCGATCGAGTAGTGACGAGGTCAGGTCAGGGCCCTACCGGTAAAAATATAATGAACGAAAGCAGTAAGAGATATATATACTACAAAAAATAATTACAGAATCTATGGTAAAATAGAAGTCAAAGGAAGCCCTTAGCTCAAAACAAGGGAATAACAACAGGGGAATCTCCCGGGATATCGTCTCGTAGTTCCAAAGTAATTATGCAGTATAGGGGGATCTCCCGGAATACGTTTGTAGTCCCAAAATAAATATGCAGTGCTGGGGGATCTCCCGGAATACGTCGTAGTCCCAAAATAAATATGCAGTGCTGGGGGATCTCCCTGAATACGTCCATAGTCCTAAAGTAAATATGCAGCTCAACCAATGACACAACAGTTATAGCATCGAAATTTACAATTTAGGCTAAGTGCAACTAAGAAAAAACAGGAGTTTCACTAAACATGCTGCACAGAATTTTAAGTAGGCAGTCAAAACACGTAGGCATGCTTTTCTAACCTAAATAAGGAAATTACACATACTAGTGTAGTTCAAACAAGGAAAAACAGTTTATGATTTAGTGAAAAATGGAGTTTTACAACAATAGCCCGTGTACGTACTCGTCACCTCACGTACACAGCGCTCATATATCAAACAGTACCAAAATTCTAAGGAAAAGTTCCCCACACAAGGTTAGGCAAGCCACTTACCTTGAACCATGCTCAACTCAATCTGAAACCACGCCCTTGACACAAGTATCCAACTACGAATGGCCCAAATCTAATCAAATCATTTACATAACGTAAATATAGCTACGAGTAACTATTTTAGCTAATGAATTCGAAGCTAAGATAAGAAAATAGGAAAATGCCTAAAAAGCCTCCCTAGGCCCATGACTCGGAATCGGGTAAAAGTTACCAATTTAGAACACCCATTCACTCACAAGATCACTCATACAAAAATAATATAAATCCGTTCAAAACTCAGAAATTCGATTCGGGAACTTTTTCCCCCATTTCCCCAACTTTTCCATCCAAATCCGAAATTAAACGAAAAAAACGACTATAGATTAATGAAATACAACCAAAAATAAGTTAGGAATTGTTACTCCAAAGTTCCCTCTGAAAATCCCTCAAGAAATCGCCATCTTCGAGCTTAAAAATCAAATTTGTGTGAAATGAACATAAACCCTCGATTCTGCCCTTTTTCTGCCCAGCGATCTTAGCACCTGCGGGCCTTCAGTCGCACCTGCGAAAAATCCCTCGCAGGTGCGGAAACCACTAAAGGGGGCTGGGTCCGCATCTGCGATAAGGGGGTCGCACCTGCACGTGCGCGCCTACGGAGCATTGTCCGTGCATGCGGACTTCTTCCGCGCCTGCGATTACTTTTCGCATCTGCGAGCATCGCAGATACGACTCATTCCTCGCACCTGCGACCCCTGATCAAGCCTTCCATTTACGCATCTGCGCCTTGTCCTCTGCACATGCGAGTTCGCACCTGCGATCTCCCTTCCGCAGGTGCGAGACACCAGACACATTCTTCAGCAATTTCCTAAGTCCAAATTTCATCCAACAAGTATCCGAAACATACTCAAGGCCCCCGGGACCTCAACCAAACCTACCAACCAATCCTAACACACCATACAAACTTAGACGATCCTTCAAACCACATTGAACAACATCAAAAACATAAATTATGCACTGATTCAAGCCTAAGGAACTTTGAATTTTTCCAAATTCTACAAATGACGCCGAAACATATCAAACCTTGTCCGAATGACTCCAAATTTTACACAAAAGTCAAAAATGATACTACGAACCTACTCCTACTTCCGGAATTCCATTCCGAGCTCGATATCAAAATTTCCATTGCCGACCAAAATCGTCAAAAAATCCAACTTTCGCCAATTCAAGCCTAAATCTACTACGGACCTCCAAAACACATTCCAGACGCGCTCCTAAGTCCAAAATCACCTAAGAGACTAAGTATATCAATTCGTTTAAAAAACTCAACATAAACCCTCCCGGTAACCAAAATAGCAGAATAAGATATGGAGAAAACAGTTAACAGGGAATCGGGGCTCAACTCTTAAAATGACCGACCGGGTCGTTACAGAAATCTTGGCTAACAAGAAATTAGGATGAACTCAAGAAATTGATTGTCCAAATTAAAGGGTTGAATCTAGAGATAGTAAAACCCGACTTGATCATATATCACGTATTTTGTGAATTACCCATTTGGACTTGAGAAAACCAAATTGGAAAAAAATACTCTAACTACCAAGAGGTATCGAGTGGGTAAGTATGTGTTGATTGTTCTATTACACCCCAACCAACGAAACCTTCTCTAAGCCCACAGCCCGTTAGGCAAACACCTAGGTAGAAGTCGTAGCCCTAGATCTTTTATAAACTTGAAAAAAAACACCACCAAAAATATCGTTCTCTAGCTTTACATTTGCCAACAGTAGCATAAATCTAGAAGTAGATCAAAACAACAAAGTATGTGGAAGTGCATTTTAGGCACGTTATACACTTAGTCAGAGTTTATACCTAGTCCCATCCATGCTTCCTGAGGAATCGACCCCGACTCAAGTTGGGTAATTATTATTGCATCGACTGATTCACAATTCCAAAAGGTGGTGTGAACTTGAGCGACATGATGCATCATCATCATTATTCTTTTTCCAGAGGTCAAAGGTAGTTATCTCTGAACATTAGAGCTTTGACCGATGAGTTTTTCTCATTCAATGGTAGATTCTCATGCCTAGGTCAATCTTCCCCGTGTTTTCTCTGATTTCACCTATTTACTATCATTATCTCAATTGTCATAACCCTAAGGCATTAAATACCACTATAGAAGGGGCATTCAATGTCTTCACCAAAAATATCTAATATTATCAAAAACACAAAAATAAACAAAGAAAAGAATCAAAGTTTAAGGCTTTCCACTAGTCTAGGTATACTCACTGATTTTCTTTTTCTTTTCTTTCATTCTCCGAATTGAGTTCGAGTTTCTATGATTAGTCTTGAGTTTGAGCATCCTAAATGGTTATTGAACACTTCTTGCTTGGTTTTCTTCCCTGCATAAGGTCATTACCTAAATTTTGAATTAATCGTGTAGTTCTATGTTTCTTAATGACCTTTTAATTGATTCCTTATCGTTTGATGTTAGATGTTGGTTATGCATAAGTCAAATTTGGTATATCCTATCTTAACATGTTATTTTCATGGTAAGGATATGAATGCTCTAATTTAGTTATTTGGTATTAAAAGCTGTCATTAAAATTTGTGTTACTGTCTACTGCCTTGCGTGATTTAGTTAGTAAAGTGGCTACATGCTAAATGATGTTCAATCGTATAAGTACTATCATGTTATCTGAACTAGTTGAATCTTATTCCTGAATCTTCCTTGATGTTTCTGCACCTCCAGACTACTTGATTCTCCCGCTTATGTCATTGTTTTGATGTTATAAATGGATTCCTTAGCAGTTCATGTCATGTTTGTCATGCCTTCTTTGACAGCTTTAGTTAAATAGGCCTATTGTTGATATCTTGTTTGTTCTTACACTTTTAGCCATCCATGTATCTATACTGCTATTGCTCTTAAGACCTTTCTGAGCATCCTGGTTAGTTGATTTATATCTTATACGGATAATGTTGTATGTACTCTTTTCTGTTAACTTAGAGGTTGTAATAAAATTAGGTTTATAAGCTTTTTTGGAACACTATCAGTACTGGCCACATTAAGCCAACCTGATACCTGTAATATTCTACTGTTAGTTTAGTTCCTATCTTCATACTTATGCTTGACTCTAATTAGAAGCCTGCATGTGTAGTGATAACAGAATGATCATTGTATGTTCTTTGTATATAAGTAAGGAAACTACGTAATAAACCTTGCTAATGGTGTTAGGAAGACTGTTTTCTATTAATCTGTGTAGTGAGTTTAAAACTTACCCCCCCCCCCCCCCCCACCACATAACTATTTGACCCTTTTTGTTAGACTTCTGCTGCTACATTGATGACCTTTGCACATGGTTATGGCTTTGCTATGGTGCTTTACTTGGTTTGAACATGCGAATATTTCCACGAAGGTATCTGTTTCTAGTATTGGTAATGAGTTGTTTCATGACTATAACTGTTAGACTTAGCTGTATATAAACCATGTATTGATGCTTTATTAATGTTTAAACCTTTAGGAAAGAGTGAGCATAAGTGATTTTAGATCGAGTAATTTTTAATAATGTAGGCTCGCTCGATTTCAAGTTATTTAGGATTTATCCTAAGTCTTGTTTTAGAAGTCTACTTGTTCTTAAAGAAAGTAGTATATACACTTTAAAAAGAGAGCATAGATTTTATAAAGTTTGTGATTTGTGGATAGCAGATAGTAATGTGGAAACGTATTATTTATACAAATGATCCAGTCAACTCGCAACCATAAATAACTCGAATTAACAAGTGTAATTACGAACTCAATAGAATTGATAAACTGACCACAACTCTGAAATCTTCATCTCCGCTCTGATTACGTGTTTAAATTTCACAATAATAGTTTTAATAGAAAAAAATAATCTTCTTAATTGTCTTGGATAGTAAATTGATTTTAGTTTGCTTTGATAACTATTATTCTAAGTCTCTATGGGTTCGACATCCAACTTTAGAGTCATGAATACATGATTTAATTTGGATCAAAGCTATTGAGTTCATTACTGTAACCTAAATAATAGTTTCGCCCCTGATTATAGAAGATATTTATATGATCAGATCACTTATAAGGTAATTGCAGTTAATCTTTCTTATAGGCATTACTTTCGAATGTGTTGAGATTTGAATATGTTTTGATGATTTACAAACTTTATGTACATGTGCTAAGAACCAGGTTCTAAATATTTGGTTGCCAAATTTCACGGGCTTGTTGGACTTTAAGCATTGGGCTTAAAGACTTTAAGCATTTGGCTTAAAAGTCTAAGAGTGTGAATTGGGAAATAGTGGGAAATAAAATGGAGGGAAATGAAAATTTGAATCAAGTGAGCTTTTTTCATGAACTTGTACCACATTGGTGAAAGACAACTACACTTGTGTGTATAAATATAGGATCACTTCTTAGAGCTCTTAAAAAGAGTTGAAGAGGATGTATCCTCGCACCGTCGTCGTCGCTTGGCTCGGCTTCGGCTTCGGCTTCGGCTTCGGCTTCGGCTTCGGATTTGTCAAATGATCGATAAGATTATTTTTTGGACAAAGTTTATTTAATTAATTATTTAATAATTAATTAAATGCCAGTCAGTTCATTAACGGAATTAACTGAAATCCAAAAACCCTGCCTTTGCTGAATGTTGTTTTCCTTCCTGAACAGGCATTTTTTCCTGAATAGACATCACACCTCTTCCAATAATTGCCTATAAATTCTGAGGCATGGCTTCTTTTTCCACTGACTGAAAAAAAATCGAGAATTTCATTCTGAATACTGCATTCTACTTCGCAGTCTCTCTCTCTCTCAAATTCGTAAGTGTGATCTTGCTCCGTTCTTTGAGTTTGTTGGTATCCTGCAGTTTGTATTGCCACTGTTGCAGGAAGGTTATTCCGTTTCATCCTGGGAGGATTTAATCCATTACCTTGGCAACTTGTGAGGGGATTAAAATCCCTTAAGGACACACAAGGAAATTGTGGACTCGGAATATTTCTTATCGTTTATATATTTTCTGTTTCTTCTAACAGTTCTTTTGATTTTCTAGTTTTAACACAGAGGCGATAATAGGGCTGACAAACGAGAATGTGTATATGTTTTCCCTTTGTTATGTAGTTCCATCATTCACACAAACTGAGAGCTAGAGTATTTTGTCTACAAACAATTTAATCAAGTTTTGTTTCAAGTTCTTAATCGTTTTTCGTTTAGAGGGTGTATGAAGAACAAGATTGAGGTAGTTGGTGTCACATCACTTTTCTACCCCCAAAAGATGATACGTTATGGATTGCGGGTTAAAGGGTTTTTCCAATTAAAGTGACAAATTTGAGTAGGGATTATTTTATTTACAGAGTCGCCATGTGGAATTGATTTTTCGGTGTTCCAAGTCACCATTTATTTGAATCCCTAGTCAAAAGAAGGTTTGACTCTCTTTTTATTGGTCCGAGAAAACAAAGTTCGGGTAAGGAATTCTGTTGACCGGGGAGAAAGTATAAGTCATTCCCCGAGTCCCGTGGTTCTAGCACGGTCGCTTTATTGACTTAAACTTGGCTTAAATTAATTCTGAATAAACTGTGTTTTATTAGTTTATGTGTTTTACTTGCCCGCCTTTACTTCTTGATTATTAGATTTATTAAGAAAAATAATTTTGGATAAATTACGTTGTCATAATCACGCTACGCAAGCGAATCCGCAATTATGACGAAGATTATTAGTATATTATTACTTTGAAAAAAAAAGTTACTATATCTAAAGGAATTAATTAAAAATTAACTATCGCGCTACGCAAGCGAATCCGCAATTATGACGAAGATTATTAGTATATTATTACTTTGAAAAAAAAAGTTACTATATCTAAAGGAATTAATTAAAAATTAACTATCGCGCTACGCAAGCGAATCCGCAATTATGACGAAGATTATTAGTATATTATTACTTTGAAAAAAAAAGTTACTATATCTAAAGGAATTAATTAAAAATTAACTATCGCGCTACGCAAGCGAATCCGCGATTTTAGCAAATTATTAAAAAAAAAGTTAACTAAAAAAAAACTAAAGAGTATGAAATGACATTGTTGAATTAATTTATTCAATATTAAACATCACGCTATGCAAGCGATTCCGTGAAGTTACAGCGCGCCTACTAATTGCCTAGCGTTTAAATTAATTATTAAGGCGATTAAATAACCAGGTCATTTTAATCTAAGGGAAGTAGTTGATTTTATTAACATTGCTTATACGAGTTCTCCTATATCATTTTTTTTTAATTTTTTTCTTTTTGCCATTTTTTATCTTCTTTATTCCGAAGCGAGTATTTCCGACATTAGTTAAGACGAAAGTAATTATTTTTTATTTAAAAAAATATTTATAAATAAAAGATCATATTGAATTTATTTAATGGCTAAAAAAAAGTTGACCAATATTTGAAGAAATAATAATTTTTCG